>JANHFO010000255.1:75784-91793 GCA_032468095.1 Pareas carinatus
TTTCTTAGTGAGTGCCTAGATGGGAAGAGGAAGGTATGTAGGAAATTTTGATGTTTCTAGCTGTTATGGTTTGGGAGATCTCGTGATGAGTCATACAATCAGTGAGTGAGTCCTTTTTGGATTTTATATCTATAGATTGAAGAATCCTAGGTATAACATGAAGCCCTCGTTTTATTTTTGGAGCAGATGCATCAAACACTTCTAGTATTTTATCTTAATTAGATCACTACTCCAAAGCATCAATAAAGGCACCTAAGAATGGAATAGAGGAAGTTCCATTTTTCTGTTTCTCTTTTAATGAATATCACTGATCAGTTCCTCCCCTATTGATTCCCAAACCAGAACATCATCATAGTGTAACACAGTATTGAATTTCCAAAAAAGTAGAATCTCTATGAAATGTTGTAATTTTTAGGGATCTCAGAGATTTCAAATAGAATGTACTTAACTCTGAATACTCTATGATGGATAATAACAGTTTGGACATTTTTTATCAAATCATCAATAGCTAGTTGCTGATATGGTTCGGTTAGGTGGAATTTTGCAGAAACTCTCCACGTAGTAAGAATAGCAAGCCAGGTTTGTAGGGAAAATGGGGAGGGGAAAGTGTGTTTGATATGTTTGACGTCTTATTTGTAAATGGATGGATGGATAATTTAAGTATCTTATTTATGATGTTTCTATCGTCCTTATTTTCTATTAGGTTTTAATCTTGCCACAATGGCTAAGGCTTGCTGTGTCTTTGCTGCACACTTCTTTGCATAACATGATTTTCAAGTTCTTGTTCAATTTTTCCACATAAGGCAAAAGGCGAATTTCTGGATTTTGTGAATTGGTACAGCAAATATTCTGAAGTGGTATAACAGTACTTTCCTCCTTCTATAGTCTCCCAGGTCCTCAGAGAACATAATAAATATTCAACATCTATTAACCGTGTGAGTGACCAGTACTGATGATATTCATCTCTTTGGTTGATTACTTGTGATAGGAATTAGCTCCTTCCTAAAATGTTCCTATTTCATGACAATGAACTGGAGGATTTGGGAAAGAGACACTACACATCTATATTGCAGCTTCCAACAACTTCCTTTACAGAATAATCACAGATAAAACATGCTTATGGTAGCCATCAGCCAAGGAGTGTGATGTCACCGGCACTTTAGAACATTTTCCCCTCCAAGATTAGATGAGCCTGATCCTGCTGAAAAGTTGGATTTCTGCCCTGGGGTTGGGGTTTGGAGTGTGTGATAGAGCCTGTCTCTTGGCTTTCGGGGTGATCATTTTATGTGTTCAGCTGCTATGCGTTTTTTGTTTTTATTCATATTATCTATTTTATTTATTGTATTATACGTTGCCTAGAGTCATGTATGTAAGATGGGCAGCTGTGCAGGTTGAATAAAAAATAAAGCCATGTGACGGATGCCTCTTTGTAGGAAGGGTGTTTCACCTGTCTTCAAGAAGATGGCAGTTTGTCCTTGCTCAAGAGGTCATTGCTGGATTCAGCTCTACTGGATAATACTCACCCAGTCTCCAAACTTCCCTTTTGAGGGATCATTATTGAGAATGCATAGTTCCAAAAGGCTCTGGAAGAAGTGGGTCTCTAGCAGTTGGGTTTTGTGTCAGGAGATAACACTGACAATATTGATCACAGTAATTAACTCTGGTGGACCTGGGAAGAGGTTAGTGTATCCACCCTGGTTTTCCTTGACCTCTCGGCTACTTTCAATACCATCAGTCAAGGTATTGGACTGATTCAGAGAGTTGAGAGAGGGAGGCTCAGGTCTTCAGTGGTTTCCCTGTCCCCTAATAGGCTGGTTCCAATCAGTATTAGTAGAAGAGGAATGGTCTAACCATAGTGGACTTCCACAGAACACAACTGTCTGCTTCCTCTTTATTTAATCTCTACATGAAACTGCAGGGTGAGGTCATCTTTCAGCATGGGATCACGTATCACCAGCATGGTGAAGGTACTCCATTGCATATGCAAGGTGTTTTCCCAGTGCCCGGGGGCTATGCAAATCTGGGTGAGTGGGGCTTTAGCTCTACCTTGGTAAGACTGATTGGTGGTTTTAGCCCCCTCCCCTGTTTCTAGTGAGTCTCCATAATAGGGAATGAGATTATACTCTTTCAGTCAGGATGCATAATGAGGGGGTTCTCCTGGACTCACAACTCTTGCTCAAACAGCAGGTAGCAGCCTTGGTTGAGACAACTTTAGCAGATACATCTTGTGCGTCAGTTATGCTTATTTATAAATCAAGAGACATTGCTCATGGTCACTCATGCCTTAGTAATTTGACTGGACTATTGCACCGTGGTCTACATGGGGCTTCCCTTGAACATCATTCACCTAGTCCAGAACGCAATTGCATACGCCCGTGCAACACTGCTGTTGTGCAAGTGGCACTAGTTCCTGATAAGCTTGAGTTTACAATTGAAAGCAGTTGTTATCTTTAAAGTGTTAAATAGCATAAGCAAATTTCAGAACTGTCTCTACCTAGTGATTTCTGTCCATTCTATCAGATCTGATAAGTAGGCATGCTCTGGGTACCACTGAAAAAACAATGTCTTCTGGTAATCCCCAAAAGGATGCCTTTTCTGTTATTCCACTTGGCCTACGGAACAGCATCTCCCCTCAAATATGGATGGATCCTTCTCTATTGGCCTTCCAAAAGGGCTTTTTCTATAGACATCATGGTCAAGATGTTAGTAATGGGCTGGTTGAATGAGATTAGTGATTTTGCAGTTTTAATGAGTTTCACTTTATTTGCATTCATTTTGGGGTGAGGTTTAATGGATCTTTTTGTTTTCAACTTGTTTGCTGCCCAAAGTTTTTTGGATAGATGGACATACATATAAATTAATGTATCAATAAAACATTTTGAGAGGCAGCTTTTTTGGAAATATGCAATAGCAAGTATCCTTGTTAATTATGCAAACCGTAGTCCAGAACCAACGTCAACATCCATCTCAATTCTACTAAACCTCAATTAATATTGTGACATCATCCTGTGGCTCGTTCTTACACACATTCTGAACATGATGCAGCTGCTGATCTTTATTATCCTTTGAAAAGTCAAGTTCATCTGAAACTAGGTGATCTGACTTCTTAGTACAATCTTGGGGTCATACTAAAGAACCTTGCATAGCATAATGCTTAGTATAGACCACCTCACTGAAAAACCGCTACATTCAACATCCTTCAATCTGCGCACAGAATATCGATATAATACACTTCAGTGTAAGCAGAGATTGATATGTCTCAATCTATGTTCAGTGGTTGCGAAGAAGGCATTTCTTATATTATCTCAGCTTGTTGCTTTGCATTTTTAATCCACTCAATATGTTGCCATGTACCTTAGTTTCTCTTTCTGGTTTCTGTCACTTGTGCAGTGTGCTTTCGCTGATGAATGTCTTTTCTTGAGCCACTGCAAATGTCCATTTCAATTTAGGAAAAAATCCTCTATTAGGGTTCTTCATCATGAACCCCATGTACTAAGAAATCTCTCGATATTGTATCTAAAAATGCCCCCAAATTGAAAGTGGATAAAAGGCATCTTCCTGATCCTTTCAGTAGCATTGTGTGATTTAAAGAGGCAGTGCCAGATTTCCCATTCATTACCTCTGATAACATTGGAGGATGGGATGGTACTTGGTTTTATCACTCAAGAATCAAATGTTTAGATTATGAGGAAAGGAGAGTGTTGGAAAGTAGAGTGTCGGTGTTCCTCATGCTACGGAGGACAGGTGAACTGTTCTACAGCACAAGAGCATCTTATATAAAGAAGACTTCCTACCAAGGCAAATTCTCTCCTCAAATCTGATTCTTCCATGGAGTCTCCCAGCACACAAGGCAGATTCCACACTTGAACTTCTAGCAGTCTGCCATGTTCAGGCTTGGCATTTTCCTTCTGCAGAGAGCGTGCTGACTGTACAAGTGGCCCTTGGTGTGAAGAAGATGAGTCTACCACATGGGAAAGATGATAAGAAGAGTACTACGGGTAGTAAATGAGATATAGGTTTATCCCTGCGCTATGAAAAACCATGAATGATTTTTTGTTGTTGTTGCAACATTCTCCTCGCCTTTGAGCAATAGCTACTATGACGTTGACTGCCAGGCTGGAAGATTCTGCTTCAGGAGGATCAGCTTCTCCACATACCATGTTTAAATTAGAATTTGTAATAAAACCATTTTAAATTATTTTCTTCTTCTTGTTTGGTAATTAATTAATGTAGTAAAATCCCAGTGAAATATTTTCAGTATTTACCGGAGACGGTTCTCAGGCAATAAAATAGAACTTTTACAAGTGGCACTGTCTGAGAATGGAGTTCATTTTTTTTCAGCATTATACATTAATACTCAAGTTCCAGAGGCTCAAATGCATTTTATATAATAATAATATCCATTACCTCTTCTGAACATATTTGATATACTTCATTCCTGTGATTTACTGTGCACTCACTTCTGTAATTGATAACTCAGTTCTTTTCCTAAGCCTTCTAAATAAGCGAATAAATCCATATCTGAAATATATCCCTACACTAACCAAAACAAAAGCAGAGGAAAGGACATATATAATCCCTCCAATAATCCCAGCTTTTGCAATAGTGCTTAAATATGTGCGCGGCTGAGGTGGTCCACTATCAATGCTACCGCCGTGGCCTTTCTTCAGGCAGTATGGAGGAGCCCAGCCATAATCACAATGACAATGTTTGTGACTGTTGCACACACCCCGATTATGGCACTTGGTGAAGTTGCAGTCATAATTCAAGAGAGAGACACTCACACATTTTCTGTTAATGCACATCCTATCTTTGCCACAAGGACTTCCATCTGTCACGGCTCCAATATCAGCTGTCTTTATTCCACTGTGGTGTTCTGTACTCCAGCACTGCTTATCACCAAGGGGGACTTGAATTATGGTGCTGTGATCCTCCAAAGAAGGTAAGAGTTGCACATTTTCACACTGGATACGGCCACACAGGGTATTCTGAGTTTGACATTTGTGGTAAATTCCGTGTTTAAGGCCACAATTGCCAAAGCGATCGCCTTTGGCATTCATTTCTTTGAAGCAAATATCTGTAGCTGTTTTTGCACTGAAGCCAAAAATCATTTTGCACTGTCTATCTTCAGATATGCAGTTTCCATGATAACAGAATGCACCATTACTGCACGGGGCACCATCCTGCATATAAACATCATCCGGACACCACTCAGAAGCCCCATTGCAATATTCGGGAAGATCACAATAGTTAGTCTTCTTTCTGCAAATAGTTCCAGACTTAAGATACTGACATTTAGCACAGCACTCACCAAAAGCACAACTGACACCAGAACGAAATGTACAATTAGACTGACAACAAGGATCCAGTTTGCATTGAGCTTCTGAACCACAGTCGCATTGCTCTTCCTTATCTACTACTTTATTGCCACATGATTTGATTTTAAAGATTCTATAAGGATTTGGAGGACTTAACAAGCATGGAGCATTCATTGTGAGAAAATAGTCATTATAACTACAATTGCTAAATTTATCAGTCACTTTATGAACTGGAGACATAATGCAGTAAACTTTACCACAACTACAGTACTGATCATCATGCTGCATACCAAGATTATGCCCCAATTCATGGGCAAATACACTACTGATAATGGACAAACTGGTAGTCTTATATGAGATAACAGCAGATCCCATTCTTTCATCACAAACTGTTCCTACATAAGCTGATCCAAGTGAAAATTCAAAAGACTTATATGCAAATAAGTGACCAACATCACTTTGCAGATGATCAATCAAGGCGTTTCTCCTCCACTCATTGAAATCCTGAAGAGTGCTATCTATGGCAGGAGAAATTATTATGAAGTTCTTTTGTGACCAGATTTCCAGTCCAGCTACAGATAATTGAACCGAAAGAGGTTCATAAAAAGAATTGGCAATATGAATAATGTCAAGAACTTGCAAAGTAGTAAGAGTTTCATTTCTGGCAAACATTAAATAACGTTCATGTTCAATCACAAAAGCAATCTCTACATATCGAGTGAGTAGCCACTGGTCTCCTTTGGATGCAGCTTTGAAGACGACATTCTCTATGTTTTGAAACATGGCCTCTTGATGTTTTTGCTCTTCCTGTGATAGGCCACATCTCATTTGGAGAACGCTCTCTTTTTCTTTTAAATGAAATATCACATGCTGAAAGGTAGTAGATCCCTGTACTGGTTCAATTTCATATATATTTTTTTCTAACTGCAGTATGCCTTTGAGACCTCCAGAGCAAATACTGAGAGTGACCAGAGAGAAGGGTCTGCCCTGCACAAAACCATGGTAGTAGCAATCATCTCTGAAGAACGGATAGTCCAGCTGCAGATTCCCATCCTTACTGTAGGTGAAGATGGGCAAATGCTTGGGAACCACGTTATTCTTTTGTGTGAGGTGCATGATGATATTCTTTCCCTCAAACTGAAGAAGATAAGTGATATTCTGTTGTTCCTGTGGTCCGAGTTTTGGAGTTAATAATTGTGGGATAGTCACCTTATAAGAAGCATAAATAAAGCCCGGAGGAAGTAACAGCCTGGCAGTCACAGTTAGATTACTGAGGAACATCAAGAGCCACAAAAGATGGATAGTCTTTTTCCATGGCAGAAGGAAATCTTGAAAGCATACCTTCTCATATTTCATTTCCAAAAGGAACCTCTCTTAAAGTAGATGACAGGGTAGGAACAAGCTGTAAAGAATCCCAGACGTAAATAAGATGATGAAAAGGAGGATTCTGTATATAGCAACAGTTAAGTAGCTTCTTTTGGAATGTGGGTGGGGCTTGGACGATGAAGAATGGAACCGACTGGCAAGAAGAGGGTTCTCTGCCCCCGCCCCACCCCGCAGTATTTTGCTGAACAGAAAAATCATATTATCTTAATTATGGTATGCTTTTCCACTTCAAACAAGATGGTTGGCAAATAAACTGAGTAAATACCTTAAAATGTTTTAAATTAAGACAGTTCATCGTGACTCAGTAATGTAGACCTGAGCTCAGAAGGCAGCAAAACTAAGAGAAAAAAAATAGGTGGCCTTACTTTGACACAGATTCTGTGGATTAACAAAGAAATGAATCAAATGATCACACAAATATTCCATTAAACCAATCGTATATCTTGGAGAAGGTAAAGCAGTAGGCCTGAAGTTTTCTTGTTCACGTTGTTCTCTTTAAATGAGGTTTCGCATTACCTAGAGGAAGCCATTTTACTTTTTACAGCTGCTGACAGGTTCCTATTGGTATGTATTCTGCATGCAACAGCATGCTCACTGCTTTCAAAGGCTTCAAGGCAGCATTGGGAAGTCGGAAGATTATCATCTATGAATAAATTGCTGAATAAAATGTCAAGGATTATCAGTCCAGTTGCTTAATGATAACACCAATAAAAGCTTCACCCTTCTGTCTCTAAATTAGAATTCCAATTTGCAACCTGGATGGAAATTTGTCTTTGTATTTATTTATTTATTATCCATTTATTAAATTTGTATGCCGCCCCTCTCCAAGGACTCAGGGCGGCTCACAACACAATTAAAACATTCACATTTAAAGCATTTTAAACTTTAAAACACACTCACACACCATTCATGGCTAGACCTTGCCAGATCATCAAGCGAGGTCAACGGCCCCAAGCCTGCTGGAAAAGTCAGGTCTTCAGAGCTTTTCGGAAGGCCAATAGGGTGGGGATGGTCCGGATCTCTGGACGCAACTGGCTCGAGAGAGCTGGGGCAGCCACAGAGAAGGGCCTCCCCCACGGGCCCGCCAGCTGGCATTGTTTAGCTGACGGGACCTGGAGGAAACCAACTCTGTGGAATCTTACTGGTCGCTGGGAACTATGCGATAGAAGGCGGTTTCACAGATAGCCTGGCTCAAAGCTATGTAGGACTTTAAAGGTATATAGTGTATGTGATGTAGCTGTGTTATACTAATACATAAAATATAAATATATACACACAGAAGTACATTAATACAACTATACATGCATACATCAGTCTGTGCCTTTGAAAGGACTTTCAAAATTTGCCGCCAAGACCTACCAAGTACCCAACATTAAAGCATGGAAAATAATTTCACAATGTGGGGTCATTCCTCAAAAAACTGGCAACATATTGAATGAGGAGAAATGTGAAGCTTCCCCTTCTCATCCTGGGATACACGTTTCTTACTCATTTCCATTTTCTCCTAAGAAAAGTACTACAAAGCATTCTGGTCTAATGAGTTTAAGCAGTTCTATGACAAGAAAATCACTATATTCCTTAATTCCATGGAATTAAGGGAATTGGTTACACTGCAAGCACTGGTTTAGTATTGTGAATAAGAGGCTAAACAGAAAATAATTTCATTCCACTTAAAATCTACATCTGTCATGAACCTCCTGTAGTAGGCCATAATTATATTATCCATGGTCTCGTTATTTGCAACTTGATAATAATGCCAATTTTCTGTTTTTTATTGCAAAATGTTTCTGAAGAATTCTGATTTTCTTTAAAAAAAATCTGCTTCCTTTATTATGAAGAATTAATTGAAATGTATATTCACTGGCAAAGGATTTAAGATGAAATAAATCTTCTATCAAACATACAATTAAAAATAGTGAAATTTTATGAAAAATTGTATAAACACTGAACACAATGAAATTATTATATTAAACCCCTTTTCTTACACAGTTTTAAATGCAATACATTATCCACATAAAGAGATATTTATTAGGCTGAAGAATACTGTACCAATAGAGTACAAAACACACAAATCATGTACCATGGTTTGTACTTTGGAAACTATTTTTAAGTAAAAGATAAATGTATATAAAAATTTGTTTATAGATAGATGCTACATGGTCCAGGAGACTTAAGATAAATTCACAGCAGATGAAAAAAAACTCATTTGATTTGGTAATTTTTGAATAACATGTCTGACAAACAACCACAGACCTTTTTAATGAGATCACAACTGAAGAATAAAAATCTAGAGAGCAGCAACAAAATAAGTACAAAATAATTTATTAAATAATTTGAAATAATCCCTAAATAATAATTCTCATGGTTATACAATAACAAAGCACATTTTAAAGTAGTTACTGTATTATACAATGTGATAAGCAATATATGATAGTTGGGCGACATCCCTCCTTTAAAGATATATATGAACTGGGTCTGTTCTGAAGAAGTGTTACTGTTCAGAAATACAAATTAATTTCTTACAGGAAACTCAAGTGATAACAAATGCAGTGGTCATGCATGGATTATGAAAGGGAATTCAAAGATAAAACCGTGGGCAAGGCAGACTGCAAGTGACACAAAATGGTTAAAACCTAGGTGGAGTTTTTGAAATAATGAGAGCAAATCTCTTATATTATACAATTCGAGAAATAATATATTCATTTCAGATGTTTGACTGCCGAAGGAGCATTGCTGCAATTGCACCCTAAACTCTGCTGGTTGGCACTTGTGTTTTCTGCAAAAACTGAAAAGAAAAAAATCTGAACTAACATTTTTTGTCATCACAATGTTACAATAATATGTTTGCTGTCATGCTTACTAAACAGTTTCTGAATAGATGGAATACACTGGAGTCACTACAGAATAGCGGTGTAACAATTAAGCTGCAAGCAAATGCCGCAATTCCCAATACAGTTACACATGATTATCGATCACTGAAGTCAATGGGAGTGTTGGTACGAGCACCAAACAATTTCACCACTACCTCAAATCTTGTATTAAACATATAAAACCCTACTTGAAGAAATATATTGTCACAGGTTAATGTGGTCTGTAGTAGATTATTTATGCTATGATTCTGTGCAGTATTTGATCTCGTGTACAATACCTTTGCAAATCTCTGTAACTAATGATACCTATTCAGCTCTTGAGCAAAACGTTCTTGTATGTGCAAATTTGAGGTATTCTTTTCTAGAGAAATGTCAAACACTAGGGAACCAATGGTATTGCTCTTATTGTAGTTTAAAGCAAAGTTCATTCTGAGCAAAATGTGACCTCTTGACTTTGCTACTTCATCATCTGGTCCTTTCCCCACTAACAGTATACAACAATCAGTCCCGGTTTCACCTTTGCCTTTTCAAGATGGCAATTTACAATGTGCATGTGGGAACATATATCTCGTCATACTAGGCCATTCAGATGAATCAACTGAGATGCCATTGCAAACCTGATCTGTCTAGGTACTCATTTTATTTTTCTATGCAACTCTTATCATTGTCCACTTCCAATCAAATTTTATAAGCTGCATATACTCCCAAGAAATACTTTCAAAAATTATTCTGTGAATCCAAAATACTAGAGTACCAATTTGTTAAGTACAGAAAGGGTTCAGCTTTAACAAGAACAAGAAACTTTAGTTCTTGCCTTCATACAGCAATTTTTATAGGAAGAGCCAATTAAAATAGTGGATAAAGTTTGAAATTTTTTCTATATTTTTATCTGATGGTTTCCCCAATAGCCAGGATTACATCCACATGGTCTGCTGCAACCACCCATTTCAATCAGGAGGGGAATGAACTGCAACAGTGCTCTTGTGGATATTCCCTAGTAATTATCTAAATGTTTGGCCATCCCACATGACATTCTGAGTGTCATAAGGCTTTTTTCATAAGGCAATAAGCCTAAAAACTACAGTGATATAGATTTGAAAACTATCTTTAGAGACCAAATTGCAAGAAGTAGCTAACTGCATTATTTGCGGCACCATGCACTGAAGGGATATTTCATATATCCTTCTAGCCTCCTCAGAGTTCATAATATCAATGGGGACACATGTCCTCATGTCAGAGTTGGAGCCATCAAAGTCTCTCATCCAACATTCGGTATGTTATAAGATGCCAAACCCAGCTACAAGAGCAGCAGCAGAAACAGCCATTGCAATGCCTTTAGTCCTTCTTCCACTGGCACTGCTGGGTGGAGCAGGCCCACTATCAATGCTGCCACCACTGCCTTTATCTAGGCAGTATGGAGGGGCCCAACCAGAGTTACAATGACAATGTTTATGAGAGTTGCATATTCCTCTGTTGTGGCACTTGGTTTGATTACAATCGTAGTTCAGGAGGGAGACCTTGATGCAATCACCATTAATGCACATCATGCCGAGGCCACACCGCGTGCCATCTTTCACCGCTCCAATATCAGATGCACCAATTCCACTTGGAGAATCTGTACCCCAGCATAGGTGGCGGCTAAGAGAAGTCTGAATTATGGTGTTCTGCTCATTCAAATTAGGCACTTCACCAATGTTCGCACACTGGACTCTGCCACACAGGACATTATTGTTCTCGCACTTCTTATACTTATTACCAGGAATAATGCCACAATTGCCAAAACGGTCCCCTCGGCTATTTATTTCTTTGAAGCACTTCAGTGGGGCAACCAATGCTTGCTTGCCAAAGATAACTTTGCATTGCTCACTGTGCGTAGAGCATGTTCCGTGATAGCAATAGCCCCCATCAGAACACGGAGCTCCGTCCTGTACATAAACATCTTCAGGACACCACTCTGAAATTCCGGTGCAGTATTCGGGAAGGTCACACATGTTAGTCCTTTCTCTACAAACTGTTCCAGCTGGAAGAA
This sequence comes from Pareas carinatus, assembly GCA_032468095.1. Lineage (NCBI taxonomy): Eukaryota > Metazoa > Chordata > Lepidosauria > Squamata > Pareidae > Pareas > Pareas carinatus. Next base: position 87,388 of record JANHFO010000255.1, read on the forward strand.
GCTGACAATCAGCACAGCATTTTCCAAAAGCACAAGTGGCTCCTGAACGCAACATACAGTTAAACTGGCAACATGCATCTGATTTACAATGGAATTTTGAACCACAGTCACACTGTTCTCCACTCTCTACCACCTTGTTGCCACAGTTTTTGAGGTCATACAATTTCTCATGTTCTGGTGGAATTAATAGACATTGTTTTCTACTAGTATCCATGAGTTTAGAATAACTGGTATAACTGCAGTTACTGAACTTACTTGTGTTGCTTTGGAAGGGAGCCATAATACAAGAATGTTGTTTACAGGTGCAGGATTTCTCATCATGCTGCATACCAAGGTTATGACCTAGTTGATGAGCAAATGTTATAGTGAAAGAGAATAAACTAGAAGTAATAAATGTCTCGACAGCAGATGCCCAGTTCGGATCACACACAGATCCAACAAACGATAATCCAAACTTAATCCCAAAATGCTTATATACAAATAAGTGGCCAACATCATGCCTTAGATGCTGGACGAGTATCGTTTTCCTCCATGTATTGAAAGTGTCAAGCAATTCATCTATGCTTTTTGCTATTGCAATGAGGTTCTTTTGCGACCATATTTCTAATCCAACCACCACCAGATGAATCCCAAGAGGCTTGTACAGCGAATCTGCAAGGTGAACAACATCTAGGACTTGTCTAGCAGTGCGAGTTTCATTTTTGCCAAACTGGACATATCGTTCATGATCTACTACAATTGCTATCTTCATGTACCTGGGGTATGTTTGCCATAGCTCTCTCAAAGTACTTTTGCTTATAATATTCTCTCTGTCCTGGATCATGGTCTCCTGGTGATTTTTGTCTTCTTCCATTACTCCACACCTCATTGGGATGTCATTCACCTTCTCTTCTAGTCTGTAGACCACGTGCTGAAAAGTGGCAGATGTCTGCACAGGTTCAATTTCGTAGAGCTTATTACCCACTTGTAGAAAGCCTCGGAGTCCACCTGAGCAACTGCTGATGGTGACTAGGGAGGAAGGCTCATCATGTACAAAGCCATAGTAAAAGCAGTCATTCTTGATGAAAGGATAGTCCACCTCAATGTCTCCATCCTCATTGTAGGTGAAAATAGGGAAGTGTTTAGGAACAAAATTCCTCTTTTGTCTGAGATGTACCACGTGGCCTTTCCCTTCTATCTCCATTAAATAAGTGAGGTCTTGTGGTTCCCGGCCTCGGCGGGGTATCATCCTTCGTGGGATAATAACTTCGTAAGAAATGAAGGAAAACCCATGAGGTGGTACCTGACAAATGGGCTGACTCCAGAATATCCCAGAGGCAAGAACAAGACAGAAAAATCCTCTCTTGGCACTACCCAACCCCATTTCTCCCTTCAGGGGCCAAGGGAGGGGAGGCCTTGCCTCACGTTGGAGAGTGACAGTGATGGAAGCAGAAAGGCGGAAGGCAGAGGATAAAAATAAAACTCCGCCGCCACCACTGTAGTGGGAGGAGGGCAGCCATGGAGTTCCCTTTGGCTGTACAGCAAACGGCTTTTTCCTGTATCTTCTGGAGGGCATTCCAGAACTTTCAGGAAAGCCCCTCCCTCTAGTTGGCAGGCAGAGTCCAATAGGACTGATCTATTCCATCAGGCAGGCTATTTTGCCATTCCAGAGCACCCTAGTCCCAAGTCAATGAAACAGAAGCAAAGATGAATTCTCAACACTGCAGGGAGGGCAAGGAATAGATTGCTTTTAAGAAAACTCTTTATTTTCGGTTCTCTTTCCCCACCCCCCACCCCAATTCCACTGGCCATCTCATCAGATACAATCATGTATTGTAGTTAGATACATCCTGGAAAACTACATTCAAGGTCAAAGACAAATTATGATTATTTTACTGATTAAAGGAAAGGGAAGCAACGATAAATAAGGTTAAATATCTACTTGCTGGTTTAGCAGGTGGAATGTTTAGCAGGTGGAATGCTGAGCAATATCCATGTAGTTTTGTCTGGGCTTAAGTAATCTTTGTGTATCTCTGCAGTTTTCAATAACTATCCAGAAGATTCTACCATTTGATGACGGATCCTAGGATCAAGAGAGATGGCAGGCGGCCAATTTCCCCCCTTCCCTACTCCCTCCCCCTCTTCCCATTCCCTTTCCTCCACATCCCATATTTTGCAAATATTGTTTTTTAAAGTTCAATGTTACATTTTTATCTTTTCTGTACACGCCCTGAGTCCTTCGGGAGAAGGGCGGTATCTAAATCTAAATAAATAAATAAGAGTGCAGAGAAGAGCAACCAAGATGATTAGGAGACCGGAGATTAAACATACAAAGAACGGTTGCTGGAATTGGGTTATGTCTAGCCTAATGAAAAGAAGGATTTAGGGGGGGCAGGATAGCAGCCTTTCCATATCTCACCCCAAAGACGTGGGGAGGGTTTTTTCCCACCCATCCTCCAAAGCACCCTAAGGTAGGACCAGAAGCAACGGATGGAAAATAATCAATCATCAATCATTTCCTGACAGTGGGAACAATTAATCAGCGGAACGACCCGCCTCCAGAAGTTGTGGATATCCCATCCCTGGAAATTTTTAAGAAGAGATTAGAGAACCACTTGTCTGAAATGGGGTAGGGTCTCTTGCCTGAGGGGAGGGGGGGTTGGACTAGAAGACCTCCAAGGCCCCTCCCAACTCTTTTATTATCCTTCTCCTTTGTTTCTCATCAGGCCCAGCTATTTCGTCTTATCGTTTCCTGCCTGCTTGGAGTCAACCCACAAACGCGGGAGCCTATTTTAGAATCTGGAACCTGTCCGGCTCGCCCCCCACCTCCAACATCTTCATGAGCCAGCAATTATAATCATAATTATTCCAGTAAGCCCTCCCTTTCCCCCCCTTATTCTCATCAGTCTAATTTCCCCCAATTACGCTTGTCACATGCATGGTTCTGGGGTGTGTGTGTGTGGGACACAAAGAAGGAACTGCTCCGGAAGGAAAGGCAGGGTATAAATAAAATAAATTAATGCCCAGAGAAGGCGGTCTATCCTGGCTTCCTGATCGATGACTGCTTCCGTGTAATGAGAGGAATGATGTGGAAGGTTTTCTGCAAGGATGCTTGAGTGAGCACCCAACCAGGGAAGGGATTTATACACCTGATCCCAGGTGGAGTCTGAATTTGGTCCCCGGGGAAACTGTCCCTGTTTTTGCGTTTATTTTTATTTTATTTTTACCGCCCTTCTCCCCGGAGGGACCCAGGGCGGTGTGCAGCCATTTAAAACAGTTAAAACAAACACCGTTTAAGAGGAAATTTAAAAATAGCATAATAATTGTGGGTGAATTTAAAAAACCGAAATGCAAAACCCGTGTAAACCAACTTTAAAAAATATCTCAATTAAAATCGCTAACATAACCGAGCAGGGAAAAGGTGCGATTAGGCCAAACCGGCCTGGGTGAAAAGGTAGGTTTTTATGGCACGGCGGAAAGCAGGGAGGTCTGAGATAGTGCGAATCTCTGGGGGGAGGTCGTTCCGGAGGTAGCCCAGCCTAAGGGAATACAGCCCGCTTGAAGCAGAAAACCAGAGGATCTCTCTGGAAGTAAAGCTATTTTGTGATAAGCACCAAAGGCTTCCATAGGGGAGAGTTATTTGTGGCTCAGGGCTGAGCTTAGTGGTTCTCTTGCAGATGTTTCATTATCCAACTAGGTAATGTTATCAGTGCTAGGAGGAGGAGGAGGATTGTGGGGTCCTTGGTGCTCTCTGAGCTTGGTGGTTCTCTTGCAGATGTCTCATGACCCAACTATATAACATCATCAGTGCTAGAAGGGAGGGGTCGCTTTCTGATTACTTGTCAACAGGGCAAGCTACTTGTCCATAATCTGAAGGTAACCCCACTCCCTTCTAGCACTGATGCTGTTATCTAGCTTGGCAATGAAACATCTGGAGCAAGACAACAGCTCAGACAGCACCTAAACCCCACAGTCCTCCTCTTCCTCCCCCCTCCTCCTCCTCAAAGGAGCGCCAAAGAAGTCAGACTTTGAGATGTTCTGCCTTTGAAAGAGATTGTCCCCGTTCCCCCCCCCCCAAGGGCGGTTACGGGCCAGTCCGACCGAGGAGAAGACGGAGAGCCCCCAAGAGAAGCCGACGGCCGGTGCGCAACACGGGGACCCCTTTCTCCATCTTCCTTTTCCTCCCCGCCGGAGTCCAGCACCAGCACCCGGGGGAGGTGGGGTTCCACCCGTTCCACCTCGCTTGGCCCCTGTCCCACCGGCAAAGCGGCGCTGTCCGGAATTTGGGGAGGGGGGAGAAAGGAAAAACTCCCTCGCCTCTCCTGAGCGGTTCAGGTCACTGGCAGCGAGACGCGCGCCCGGAGAAGAAGGCAGGGACAGCTTCGCTCTGCCTTCGAGCCGCGGGGAGGGCTGGAGGGGGGCGCGGG
>JANHFO010000255.1:132957-144675 GCA_032468095.1 Pareas carinatus
TTGCCACGGGATGGAAAGCCGCGTTTTGCTGAAATCGAGCGCAGGGATTTTGCTGCCATGGAGTCTGGAGACGGAAAGCATCCAAGATGCGTTTCGAAAGATCCCTTCCAGACAGACAGCAAATAGGCTGTATTTATTTAGGGTGAATTGGCATCCTCGGCGGCGTACTTTGTAGGTGGCTTCTGCCGTGACTCTGGGGTGTGCGTGTGTGTGCGTGTGTAAGAGAGAGAGAGAGAGAGCGCGCGCCAACCGCTGAAAAGCACATCTGCTGCAGTGCACCTTTCTACATCGCTAAATAACTAGGGCATAATAAACAGCGATGGCTCTGCATGAAACTTTAAAGGAAAAGGTTGAGTCCCTTGTCCTCAAGACTCTTGCAATTCAGCTTACCTAATGGGAAAAGGATAAGAGGTGAAAAAAAAGTGTAAACTATTATGAATTGGAACCAGATCTGTGAAGTATGACTCTCGGTAGATAGTGCTACCAATCTCCCCCACCTTCTAATGAATCCACAGAAAAGGCTGATTGTGTTTGTGATCTCCAGAAGCAGCAGGATACAGTCAGTTGCTTTGTCTTTAGCACACTGCAAGGAGCTGTTGTTTTCCTAGTTGGAATAGCAGCGTAACACAGGTGCCCTTCTAGAATTTGCCCCTAGGGGAAATATGTGTCCATGTACTCTGTGGCCAATGGTAAAATGAATGCACACACACACAACCCCAGAGCATTGAGTGTTCTGTGTGTGTCTCTCTGTGTGTGAAAAGCAGCACAAGAACAGGCACTAATCATCAGATCCATAGAAGCAGGGATTTGCCACACTAGATAAAACTCAAGGGGTAGGTAGACCAGTGTTTCTCAGCCTTGGCAGCTGAAAGAGGTGTAGACTTTTAACTTCCAGAATCCCCCCCCCCCGCCCCGCCTCGCCCCGCCAGCCATCAAACAGGGCTAAGAATCCATGGGAGTTCCAGATCCAGATGGACAGCAGACATCATAGTAGTACACAAGCTAATAGACAAAAACAGGAGAGAGCAGTAGCATTGGATGTAACGGTACCAAGTAACCACAGCACCAGGAAGAAGAAGTCTGCGAAGTACCAGGCCTGAAGGCGGGAATTAGAAGAAATGTGGAAAGCAAAAACCGAAGTGGTCTCACTGATGGTAAAAGCACTCGAGGGAGGCTGTGACTCCTTAGCTGAGAAAATGGCTCCAACAGATCCCAGGAACAACATCAGAGTTCTTTGCCCAAAAGAGCGCAGTGTTAGGAACAGTTAAGATACTGTGCAGAACCCTCAAAATCCCAGGACTTTGATAGAGTACCCAAGATTGAGGAAGAAACATACCACCCATAGGAGTGAGAAGGGATGTGTGTGTGTGATGCAGCTGTTCAGATTTAGCTGTTTATTTTATTTATTTATTTTTATATTTTTATACCGCCCTTCTCCCCGAAGGGACCCAGGGCGGTGTACAGCCATTTTAAAACAACAGAAGCCACAATACAATAGACAAAACAAACACCATGTTTAAAACTAATTAAAAATAGTTTTAATTTTTTAATTAAAACAGCAACTATACAGCAACTATACAGTAGCTCGATTATCTGGAATTTTCAAGACCAATATAATTAAGAGCCAGCAATTCTATGGACTGCTAATTTGATGACAATAACTTTGAAATGATTGATTGATTCTCCAGAGATTACAGTCCATAGATACTTTGCCAAGACTTCTCTGCTTTTGCAGCTATCAATTATAAAGTACTTTTTTCTCCTCTGTCTGTTTCTTCCAGTTGTTTATCATCAGTTCAATACTTTGGTATTAATAATATAATGGGTGGTGTTGCCTCTTTCAGAATTACTGATGGTAAAAAGCCACTTAACAGGATAGGCCTGGGTGGACATGATATACTCCTAATTTGATTTCAATGAGCAATTGGAATACTTTTTAGAGAATCCAGAAAAAAAGACTGCTATTCACTTTTGTCTGTTATATATGGTCATTAGCAATGAGAATGCTAGTATTTAAGAATCTGAGCTCTAAATTAGGACGATTTTGGTTCAAATTTCACTCATTCTAAATACTTGATGTGACCCTGACAACTTTGATTTATTCATATATCATGGGTAAGGAATCTATGACTTAGCCTGTTGTATGAACACAGCCCATCAGTCTCTCACTCAATGCTAGCATACTTTGCAGAATTTCTGTAAAGTTTACTGAGACAGATAATGGAAACATTTTAAATTCTTTTTTTAAAAACAATCTAAACCTTCTAAAAGAGTGTTTGTCAACCTTGGCAACTCTAAGATCTGTGGACTTCAACTCCCAAAATTTTGTGGCCAGCATGACCCGCCATATGTTGGGAAGGGAAAAGGTATGGACGTACATAAACCAAGCAACAGATCTGAGACAAAAACATTGTTCAGAATAGATGTTATTGGGACTAAATGGAACTTTACTGGCTCTCCTTTTGCTTGGATAGCTGCTAGCTAGCTTTTCAGCTTACCATGTTGTATGAACCTGGCATTGTTCTGTTAAACCATTGTTTATAGTTCTCTGCTAAGTGTGATTTATTCAGCAAATGATGTCTAAGTAAAGTATGTCTTGCCATGTGGTATGAACACAGTCTGTCTGGGGGCAACTTTCTGTTCCACGTGTTGCATATTTCTCAGGTATCAAGATTCAAGAACTGCACAGCACTTTTGTATAATAGCAAAACACTGGAACATAATGAAATCAGGAATGTTACTATCTACCAATTCTGGTGCCTTTCAATCTTATTGACCTCCCAAGGCCTAGAGCAGTGATGGCAAACCTATGGCAAGCGTGCCACAGCGGGCACGCAGACCCCTCTCTGCTGGCACGCAAGCCAAGTCGCCCTAGCATCAACCCAGAGCTGAGCATGCTCAGAAAGGAATAGCAGTGCCAGACAATGATGCCATGGGCCCATGCACATGCTCAGAAAGAGAGTAGCGGCACCAGGCAATGATGTCACAAGCCATGACTCATTAGTCGTGACTCGTTTGGGCACTCAATGTCTGAAAGGTTAGCCATCACTGGCCTAGAATAATGAAAATTCGACATATTTGCAGTGCACCAGATTGGGGAAAGGGGGTGAGGGGTATATTTCTGTTGCAATATCCCTCCAGTGCACTTCCTGTTACATCACTTAATCTAATTCTGAGGTTATGTATTTCTATGTTTCTCTTTGGGTGTCTGACTGTGAGCAATGCATTTGTATTACATTCTTTTTGGCTTTTGTCCCATCATCCATGGGCTCCAAGCCTACCCAGTGTCATATGTATAACTTGGAACTAAGAAATATCCCCCTCCCCAAAGATGACAGATGTCATGAAGGATGAGGAGAAGGGGTTTCTTATTCCCAATGTGCACATAAATATTAATAACGAACGATGGTGACCTACATCTGAGTAGTATAAAGACAGCTAGAGTTTGCCAGGAGAGGTTGATCTAATAACAGAGTTTGGACCTCAAGACCACAGTGGCAGATTGATAGCTAGCTCAGAAGCTCAGCCAGGAGCACAAACTCAGCCTGTTGTGCTGGGAAGGTGATGCAGTCTGTCAGCTCCTGCAGAGAGATCTCCTTTTACACTATTGGTCCCATTCATCCTTTTTCTGAGTTTATCATTTCAACACGGGTGGGAAGAAGCCAGGTTTCAGCCTTCTCTGGTTCCTTTTTCAAGAGGAAAAAAACCCCTCCATTTCTCATAGAAATATACCCTTTCCCTCTCACTGAATGTAGAATTGCAACTGGGACTTACAGAATAGAGGCGAGGGAGAGCACTAAGGATACAGTTCCACTTCTGATGTATATTTTTCCATACATTTAAGGCAGTTTTTTCCATCCTGTTTTTTTATTTTGAGAGGACTTGAGCTGGCAATTTCCATCATCCCCACCCATCCAGTCATGCTGACTAGGAATCATGGGAGTTATAGTCCAGCACTGGTCGATGCCTTCAAGTTAGAAAGCCTTAACTAAAGGCTGTTTGCATTCCAGATATTTGGGCATCAATAGAGAGGTTATTGCTCCATGTTTTATTGTTGAAAACAACACGAGCTAGGTTTATAGAGAGGAATTGTTTTTAAAGCTCCTCAGATGACAAATGTTCTGGAGCTTGTCAAATGCCAGTATTTTGATCAGCAACAATCGTTTCAAGCATCCAAGTTGTGCCTTCAGGTTGCAATTGACGATCTGTGAATTTCCATTGAAGCTATGATTATGCAGCTCTGAGATGGTCATATAGCCAGCCTATGCAACGTTTAGCCTTTTTAAAGATACATTTTAACAGATGCAGTAATCCCACCCCCTACAACCTACAATCTTAGCTGTGATTTGGAGAAAGATGATCAGGTGACATTAAATACTGCTTTTCCTTGTATTTGTGCACATGTTTTAACATTGAGATTTGCTCATCATAGTGTAATTCTGTATCGTTTGGCAGAAGGAAGGGTGGCGAAGTTTGACATGCATTGGTTTGTTTCCATCTCACATTGCACTTCAATGCTTACATGGTGTTGTCTAGATGCCAGGTCTTTACTATTAATAATTCAGCGAATGCTGAAATGCTCCCGAGTTTTGAAGAATAGATATTGCTAAATGAAAATATCTGCATGATCATCAGATTAGTGGTACCAATCAATCAAAGCTGGAAGATAAACAGAGTTGAAAGGTTTGGATAAAGAAACTGGTTTGCTGAAAGAATCTAGTCTGGTATTCAGAACTCCGCTTCACAGTACAAACTATTTCTGATTCTTATAAGACTTCATTATTATAGGTTTAGTTGTTGTACGTTGCATATATCTATTCAGACCACACGTCGCAACATTTTGTGTGCTAGATGAGTGGATGCAATTATGTCCATTGGGGTATTATTCTAGGCCTTATTATTATATAACACGTGTCCAGGTCCAGGGGCGTCTATAGGAAAATTTAAGAAGTCAAGCTGGATCACCCATTCAAGACCCCCAATGCTTTTTCTCTTGTGTGTCTCTTGCCCGATATATATATAAAAGGGTGTGTGGCTTCAATAACAGTGAAAATAATGTTATTAAATTTATACACTGTCTGACTCCAGTGATGGGGCCACTGTCTTGATTTTCTAACAAATACCATCCTAGGCATCTTTGTGCAGACCTATACAGAGATTTTATAGCAATCTGAAGGATTTCACTGTGGAGTGCTGCTGGTGAAGATGAAGGCAATATTTCCTCATAAGAGTAAACTGGTAGTGCATCATTTATCTTCCACCTATGCTGGTCTGTGTGTGTGTGTGTATGTATATGCATAATATGCACATACACTATACCTATGTATGTGCATGTATGTAAAATTTGCTGATGAATGGGATTTAGAATCAGCTCAGTAGAGAAAAGCATAATTATCTTTAATGGCAGGGATAGCCCGTTCACTAATCAATGAAACATATATATTTTGCAGATAATAGATTAGTTTCTTTTCAGTCAAATTGCATAATTTATTTGCCTTGTGTCTCCTCCCCCATACCATATAAAATACAAGCATTACAACTCTATTGCATTTCTGTTGCCAAAGCTACAGCACAGGGTCATTCAAATTGACAAGTTAAGCCCAAATGGGATTGATAGTTAGTGGTTCATTATGTAGTGAAAACCATCCATTGTCTTTATCTGTCATGTGAACCAAACCATTGTGTTACACAAACCTTAATGTATTATATGAGCATAGCAGTTGTTTAGACTTCTGTGAAAAGCCAGCATGTGTTTTGGGGATTAACTTGGGTGGTATTTTAAACTTGTGTGGGTTTCCATCCAGATCTAAATGCCAGCCTGCTAATATATTCTACAGGTTTATATCTTATTTGTTGTTCCATAAATCAAATTGGGAGTAACATTTTATAGACTTGGTAAGGGTGAGAAGGCAAGGTATGAAACAGGGGAACGTTTGGTTTGAGAACAAAAGCTCCACCAATGCTTCAACAAAGCAGTTGCATTGCAGAGATGATGTAGGAGGAGCTACAGCTCTTTCTATCAAGGTATAATTTATCTGAAATCCAGCTCTAAGTACAAGTCAACCTCACTTAATGGTCACAACTGGGATCAGCAGTTCCGTTGTTAAATGACACTATCATTAAGCAAAATATCACATGACCGTAACAGTCTTACATCCGCACTTCTGATCTGGACATTTAGTAGCTCATCTGTGGTTCTTAAATAAGACATAAATGTGACAGCAACTTGCATTTTATTGCCATCTTTCCCATGGACTCTGCTTGTGGGCAGCCAGCTGTGAAGCATGTAAATATTGATCATGTGACCATGGGCAGTGTGATAGATGTAAATGCCCACTGCTTGCAGAACACCAAATCTCGATCACTGACCATGGGGATGAGGGGATGGTCTTAAATGCGAGGACTAACCGCAAAGCTGCTTTTTCAGTGCTGTCATTACTTTAGTCATTAAGCAAGATCTACCAGTATATATTTTTAATCCTCAAAATTCTGCAATTGAAAGTGAGTTGGCAGAGGTTGTTGGTTTAGCATTTGGAGTGATCGTGGCTAGTTTAGAAACCCTGGATAACATGGTTTAGTATGACAAGATGCTTGTTGGGCTTTGGATAAATTCTGAACATTGAATCATTTCATCCACTTTGAGATGTTAGTTTTTACTTAATACGATTATTAAGTGAATTGAGAGTAATAAATTATGCCTTGAAAACAATCTGACCCATCCTCATCTTTTTATCTATTTATTTGGATAAAATTGCCAGTATCATTGGGAATCTTTGGTTGGATCCATAGAGTGGGTTTATGGGCTTAGTCAAATCTAGGATAGCTATCGTGTATTATGGGTTATAAGAAAATCAAATTCTCTGCAGAGCTTTTTGATCTCTATATCAAATATCAAAGCGGCTGCTTTCTGAAATGGTTAGGATATTAAAAGAAGGATCACTCCTACGAACTAAAATCTCATTATTTATGACCAAATGAGTTTGAAGCAGCTATTTAGCTATGATGCCTTGACTGAACGTAACCTTGAATTAGCAATGAACTTGATTTCCTTAAGCCTCGCTCTGAACGAAATTGCAAAATGGGAGGAGGGGAAGGGAAGGAGGAGGAGCCATGGCAAATGCTGATGTTATCATGAATCTGAACTAGAGCATTCCTGGGTCAGTAGGCTAGAACCTGATGCTCTTACTCATAATTGATCCATTTCCATAGGACTTAATAATGGGTTGCTTTCAGAGTTTGACATACGCCTTTGTCCTATTTGTTCTTGAATCATATGCTTCTTAAATTGCCTTGAACTTTACAGCAAATAACCTTCTCTTAACTGCCTTTCTCCTGGCCTTTTCCTCTCTGATGTAAAAATAAATAAAATAAGGCCTTTTTCAGTGAGTTGAATGTTACTTCAGCTGAGCTCCGTTCCTGGCGATACCTGAGCGCATCCATGTGGTTGGGTTAATAACAGTAGAGAACAGGATATCATTACCAGATTCGTGGATGTTTTCCTAAAAGCCCTGATGTTTTTTGGTGGTCGCCCACCTAAATAGTCCAATGTTGCTTAGGTTTTTCAAGATCAGTCAAGGGTCATCTGCTACGACAGGAACATCTCAAAGTTGGAGATCAACAGGGTAGAGTGATAAAAAGCTGTGCTTTTTTTGTCATAGAAAGCACTGCAGTGCAGGTTTTTTGCCTTAAATACAATAAATTAAATTTATGTTACGAACTGAATATATAATTTTTTAAAATAAAAGATTGAACAAGATGTGAGTTCCGGCACCTTTTATCTTGCAAAAATACTCATAATTGATCCATTTCCATAAGACTTACTAATGGGTTGCTTTCAGAGTTTGACATACGTCTTTGTCCTCTTTGTTCTTGAATCATATGCTTCTTAAATTGCCTTGAACTTTACAGCAAATAACCTTCTTTGGACCTTAAACTAAGAGTTGGAGTTGTGTAGGCTAGTTCACACATGCATTCCTATATCCTGGGTGCTTTGGATAGCCTCAGGATCATCTCCTTGTATGCAGGAGTTGTCTGCCTGTTTGTATCCGCCTGCCTGTCCATTTCCTGGTTGTAAAAAAAACAAAGCTGGTAGCCACAATGGTGGAGGTAGGGGAGCCAGCTCGTCTTCCCCTTGGTTTGCTTGCCCATGCTATTAAATAAGGGTGCGTGTTGATCTGGAGGCCCCCCGGAGACAAGTCCTTCGGTTTCAGGTTACACTGACGTAGCTATTTACTGTTTTTCTGGTGACTCTTATTTGTGGTAGCCATTTTACCTTAAAATTCAAGCTTTCTGACCTGGTGAGCTCCTTTAGGATTCTGAGATATTGGGGAATTGGCTGTTGCAAGAGGCTTGCCATTCCCCAAATTGTTGCTATGGGGAAAAAAGCCTGAATTTTCCAGTGCTACTTGCACTATTCTGGCCTACCTTCCACAGGGCACTCCCTCCTATCCTATTTCAGCGTAGATGGGCCCTCTGGCAAATAAAGCACTGAGCTGTAGCCACTAATTTTAAGGAAAGCATATGGTGCCCATTTGAGGCCCATTTGGACCCAGAGGCCTTCTGAGACCGATGATGCTGGAAGCCGGTTCATATCTTGGCAGCATGCAAAACTAATCTGAAAATTAAACTGAAACGACTTTAATTAATTCATTAAGTTTTATGACCACCCTCAGAGTGAAATGATAAACTTCATCTTCTTCTTGACAGAACCATCCCCAAATATTACACATCTGGAGCAAAGTGAGGCAGAAAACCCCTAAAGCAGGGATGTCCAGCCTTGACAACTTTAAGACTTGTGGACTTCAGCTCCCAAAATTCCTCAGCCGGCATGCTCTATATTTTGATCTATAATCTACAATATAATAAGTACCTCCCCACTCCTTTCTGGATTCTTGCATTTCTTAAGACCTTTGATCTCTATTAGTTCTCTTAAGAAAACTGAAGTTGCTGTTATATTTTCCCCACAAAAGCCATAAATCCATACAGTTAGTGTATAGTTCACTGTGTTGTATGAACACAGAGAAATGGGTTGAGTAACTGGGGTTCAGTTTACCATGTGTAAGTCTAGCGGGCAGCATTCCTATGTTCACCAAATAATTCATTCAAGAATATCAGCATTATACCTTGTTAACGAGGCAGTAATAAATGTATTTAAGCTGACACAAGACTTTCTTCTTTTAAAGATAAAGGGCTTATTTTTTTAGCCCTAAGATGAGGCTTTCAGCTTTTTCCTTCAGACTTACTAAAACCTGGAGCAGGATCCCTTTTGTGGACAGGAATTGGAGGCAATCCACATAAATGTTCTTTTACTGAATAACTAGATGCTATAAGAATTAGAAGGCTATAATTAACTCTTCTTCCATTATCCAGCATCGTCACGGAGTGGTTTGGTTCATAATTATCACACAGCCTAGATGTGAAGTAGGATTTTCATGCAGAGTAGAAATTGTAAACGTGAAATCAAGAGCTTATTGCAGTTCATCTTCATGGTGCATAGGAGGATAGTATTCCTAGCAGATTGTAATATCTACATATCTTTTTTTTTTACAGTTGTAGCTAAAGATATCTCTCCCATTAAATAATTTGCAATGTTTAACTGCCCAGCTCAACTACATATACGTGTCCCTTGGTAAAATAGAATAAAAGACCAACTCTAAGCTGCTTGGAGCCCTGGAATTAAAGTGATGGATCTGCCTAAACCCTTTCTATCAAATGTGGCTTTATGGAGTTTTCAGTCTACTTAATGGGAGAAAAGCATTTGATTTCTAAGGTTAAAGATGGTCTTCTGTTATGTGAACTCAACTTGGGGGTTTTATGAACATATCCAAGTTGTTACTTTGGTAATAGTATGGAAGTGGTTTGGCTTCCAAGTCTAGACTAATGTCTAGACATAGATGGCAAACCACATCATCATTTTAAATGGCTGTGCATCGCCTTGGGTCCCTTCGGGGAGAAGGGTGGTATAAAAGTTGAAGCAAACAAATAAATAAATAAAAATCTGTTTCTTGGTGGTCTCTAATAATGTTAGCCAAGGTCAGGCAGATGCTGCAGCCTCCTAAGGTCTTCCTAGCATCTGTAATGCTAAAGTTGAGATAATGGATATAGTTGTAGAACCTACAACATGTTTCCATTTCTATCAAAGTATTATAGTCGTAAGACTTTCCAAAATGTAAGAAGACACATTTCACATCAAACCAGCAGCATCTCCCCAAGCAGCTTTGACAATTTGCTGCTGTTTATCACTCATGATTTTTGCAGCTGATGTCCTTTTATTACTGGCAAGGTATCTATTTTGATTAAGGAACTAAAAATCGGAAGAAGGATAGGGAATGTTGCTAGAAGATGATGACATAAAAGGTATACCTTCAGACAGCAGGGTTTATTAACAGTCATTTGCAATGGCTAACACAGTGTCAATTTCCTAAAGAGAAAGCAAAGATATAGTTCTTTTCATAATTGCCATATCCCCAACGAAAGTGACTTTTTCAGCTTGTCCAAATTGTGATTGACATGTTCTATCCACGATTCTATCCTTGTGGAAATACTGGCCATCTGACTTACAAATGATGATTTCATTGCAGAACAGGCTAATGGTGGCATTCGCATTTTAGAATAAGATAGACAAGGGAAACTTTTATTATCACTTTTTCTATGCACACACCGGCACACATTAAAAAATGAAATTGCAATGGACAAACTTGGTAGAGCAAAGCAATTACTCAACGTTAATTAGCTACTGCTACTAGTGGATTTTTGTCTCATATGCTATAAAGTTTCGACCAACATTTCTAGATGAAATTTCCATCAGAAGAAAAATATACTGATGCCTTGTGGTGTCTTTGTGAAAAGCTATTTGTTTACTTACTGAAAAGATTGGAAAACAACACTCAGCAGAGTCACTTGCAGTGCTCCTCCCAAGACACAATCTGTGTAGATCCCTAGAGTATAGTAAACAAAGGCACATCAGCCTGTTCTTGCCAAACATCTACAACTCATTTTAAACCTTTTCCTTTTCTGTACTCTAAGTTCATATTGCAGTAGTTTTGCTTTAAGTCAAGAAAGTCTTTGCATCCCATATGGATGAAAGCTGCATCCTGATCTGAGGACTGTAAACATGAATTTACATTTAGTTTCATGCAACCGTATTGTGGAAGGCGATTTGCCTTCTTCTAGTTCCCTAAAGCTATTTCTGGAAATTCTATGCAGATAGGGGGGAATTCTACTAAATGTGCTCATCGTTCTGAAGATAATGAGCGGGTCCTTGAAGGCTTTCAAAGACATGAGCAGAGACACCTAATGTTTTGTGGAGGTTTTTTCCAGATCCTTGGAGGTATGTATGTAGGTTTTCTTATAGCATTAGAGGGATAAGGGGAATTTGGGACAGCAGGGATGAAGACTTCAACCTAGAAGTAAAGAGAAATGTCCTGATGGTTAGAACAATTCATCAGTGGAACGAGTTGCCTCCAGAAGTTGTGGGTTTTCCAACACCGGAGGTTTTTCAGAAGAGATTGGACAACCAGTTGTCTGAAAGGGTATAGGGCACATATGTCAGACAGGCGGCCCACAAGCCAGACATGGCAGTGAGCGAGGCGATCCCTGGAAGTGGAGGCGACGGCACAGGTAGGGAGTCTTTGGTTGGTGGGCCATCGGCGGCCATGGTGGGATTGGCGAGGGCCACTGTGGGGGTCTGTAGTTGGGTTTGGGGGTTTGTGGGGGGCC
>JANHFO010000255.1:180893-192954 GCA_032468095.1 Pareas carinatus
AAAACCTTCTTGCAATTCATTGCAGTCTGTTTTGTGCTTTGCTACTTCCTGGTACAGACACTCCTGTCCTGCGCACCCTCCTTGACCCAAGGAACCTGCTTGCAGCCAATACTGGTTACAAGCCAGGGGTGCTCTGACAGCATGTTTTATGTAAAATTAAGGACTGAATCATATGCAGAGCAATATCAGCTGCTGTTTATCCTATAACAGCAATTATATAAAAGTAGACAAATCAAGCCTAATCTTCAGAAATTCTGTTAAGTAATATCCCTGTCCATTTTCCAAATCAGTGAAGATTATGTCTCAGTTCACTTCTTTGTATTTGTAATGGGATTTTCTAATGTAACTTGCAGAAATCGCCCCTCCCACTCACACACACATACTCAGAACCCAGTCTTTGTGGCTGAGGGAACCCAACCAATGCCGATCATTTTAGCGTATACATTCCAATATATATTCCACTAAGCCACCATGATTCCTTTGTGTATCTGAAATGTGACCTTCTTTTTTGTGCTTTACATGCTTTTCAGTGTGTTGCATATTGCATTAAAGCATCAAAATCCATTCTGATGGGCTTTTTGGATATTCACATAAATGTGAATCTCATTTGTTTACACTGTATGATTTCAGCTAGCAGCTGAGTATGGCTATTTCATCGGCATGTGTTTATGCTTGTAAAATAAAGTTCCTTGGTTTCACTCAAAGCTAGCAAATCTAAACTTGAGGGCCCTCATTAGTTTGAGATAAGTCCATGTGCGGCACTTTCAGATCAAAACCTTTTATACTTTAATAGACTGAAAACTGTATATTTGGCCACTTTTAAAAAGAAAGAAAAAGAAACAGGTATGATTTCAATTTCTTCAGCAAGTCACCCACTTATTTCATTGTCACTGTGGTAATGTGTTATATGTTTTTTACTTATCAGCATTGTAATTGATGTTTATACTTTGTGGCAAGCAGTCTTTTAGAGAAGGAAAAATGAAATGGAGTATGTATAAACCAACTGAAGCAGCCTTTGGGATCTGACATTGATTAATTACACAGGAGCAGCAAAGAGGAAGCTGCCTAGGCCTTAAAAGTAATAGCTTGCCTTGCCTTACCACTTTACAATGCATTGACAAACTCAACCAGTACATTATGCAAACATCCATCAGAATTAGCCACTTATCAAGAATTATATATTACCTCATTTACATAGCCTTTGATATTGTTCTATGCTGAACGTTTTGGATATCATGAATGCAAACACTTCACATTCCTCTTAGAAAAAGGAAGAAAATGTTTTTTCTAAAAAATCACTCAGCTCCTGTGCTGTGCATTCTTTGATGATGGTTGGAATTTTGTGGTTTTTCTTTCCAGATGTAAGTTTTAAGGAACTAAGTCCAAGGAAAGCAAAATGGAGGGTGTGATTTTGGTCCAGATGAAAGCATTACCTCTAAAAGGTAAATTTAATCATTTGAAGGTATTTTGAATTGTTTTTGAAAGTCACTAGTAAAATTTGCCATCCAGGGAGGGCACGAGGGTGTGGTGAAATAGATTATGTGAAATACATACTGTGTTTCCCTGAAAATAAGACAGTATCTTATATTAATTTTTGCACCCAAAGACGCGTTAGGTCTTATTTTCAGGGGATTTCTTATTTTTTCACCGAGGCCGCCCAGAAACGGAAGTCCGAGGCCTTATTATCGGGGAGGTCTTATTTTCGAGGGATGCCTTATATTTCGGTGAGAGGCAAAACTGTAAGTAGGTCTTATTTTTGGAGGATGTCTTACTTTCAAGGAAATGAGGTATGTATTGTATTTGAAAGGACATCTTCAGTTCAAAAACAAAGTAGCTCATGTTGCTATACAGCCTGCTTGTTGCACAATTGAAGAGGAATCCTAGGGCTTTGTGAGGTCTGCTAGCCATTTTTTGAAATTCCCAGAACCAGTCTAACTACTGCACTAATTACTAGTCTAACCTGTCTACTTTCCCCTTTTTATTGCATAAATTAGCCTTTGACCTACAGCCATTTGTTTAGTGATCATTCAAAGTTACAATGTCACAGTGCCTTATAACCAATCCTCACACTTACAACCATTGCAGCCTCCCCTTACATCATAGGTGTCAAACTGGTGATCCACGGATTGGCTATTGCCCACGGTGTGCCTACATCCAGCCCATGGGCCAGACCTAGCAGTGAGCAGGGCACTCCCTGGAGGTGGCAGTGGTGGTGCAGGTAGGAGGTCTTAGGCCACTGGGGAGTCATCGGTGGCTGCGGGGGAATTGGCAGGGGCCACTGCGGGGGTCTGCAGTGGGGTTTATGAGGGGGTCCACAGAGGGGATCATGGGGGGCACAGGGGGTTGACAGGAGTCTCCAGGGGGCCACGGTGGGGAAGTGGGAAGACCGGGCTACGGCAGCTGTGGCAGCCATGGCAGTGGCCCACAATTAAATTGGGCCTGACATCCCTGCCTTACATGATCAAGCTTAGTGTGCTTGGCATGTGGCATGTATTTACAATGGTTGCAATGTACAGGGGTTTTGGGATTGCCATTTGCGACTTTCCCAGCCAGCTTCCAACAAGCAAAGACAATGGGAGGAAGATCTCTTCTAACTCATCATGTAGTTCTATTGGCTTGGCGCTTAATACAACTAGTCTGCGACTTACAAGAGATTGATTAGTGACCATTCCAATTTACAACAGCAAAGTGACTTGTGGTCTTTTTTCAAAGCATTGCAGCATCCTCATGTTCACATAATTAAAATTCAAAAACACTTGGCAACACTCATATTTATGATGGTTGTCGTGCCCCCAAGGTCATGTGATCACCTTTTGCTAACTTCTGACAAGCAAAGTCAATGGGGAAGCCAGATTCAATTAACAACCGTGCTACTAACTTAACTGCATTGATTCACTTAACAACCGTGAGAAGAGAGATTGGAAAATGTGGCAAAACTCACTTAACAACTGTCTTGATTATCAATCTAAATTTGGGGCCTTACTGTGGTTGTAAGTTGAGGACTATCTGTGTAGGGCTATCTGAACTGAAAAATCCCAGGGAGCCATTAAATGACAGGAAAGAGGTATACATGTCAACCCATGTTCAAATTATATTATATTCAGCAATCAACTATTTTGTCTTTATCCCTCCAAGACCGAGTGGCTGTGGCTGCTGGCGCCATGATATAGCCAGCTCGTTCCATCGCTGGCTATTGGGAGCGAGTCTTTGGCCACCATAGAAAGGGTCCACAACTTGGGTGTCCTCCTGGATGCTCGGCTGTCCTTATCAGATCATGTGGCAGCCATCACCAGGGAGGCCTTCTACCAGGTTCCCCTGGTGCGCCAGTTGCACCCCTTTCTAGATCGTGGCGCCATGCGGACAGTCACTCAAGCAATCGTCACGGCCCGTCTGAACTATTGTAATGTTCCCTACATGGGGCTCCCCTTGGGTCGCATCCAGAAGCTTCAACTGGTGCAAAATGCGACCGTGCGGGGGGTTATGAGGGCCAGTGGCAGGATCCATGTGGCCCCCTTCCTGTGCGAGCTGCATTGGTTGCTGGTGGGTTTCTGGGTGCATTTCAAGGTGCTTGTTATGACCTTTAAAGTGCTCCATGGCTTAGGACCCGGTTATTTACAGGAGCGCATTCTGCAAGTAAATACCTCCCACCGACTGGTTCGCTCCCACAGAGGGCGCCTCCTCAGGGTGCCGTCGGCCAGACAATGTTGGCTGACACCACCAGGGGGAGAGCCTTCTCTGTGGTAGCTCCCACCCTCTGGAGCGATCGCCCCCCGGAGATCCGTATTATTTTGGACCTCCATGTCCGTGCTATAAAATCATTTCTGTTTATTCAGGCTGGCCTGGTCTGACTCACACTACCTCTCCGTAAATGAAAAAGAATTTAGATATTTTAGACCTTTTAAATTCCCAGATCCGGTTTTAAATTGGATGTACTTTCCTGGCTTTTTAAATTTTTGGCCCTATGATTTATATATACATTTTAAATTGTTCTTAAATGGTTTTGTTTTTGTATTGTACTGTTTGTGATTGTTGTTTTTAGATGGCTGTGCACCGCCCTGGCTCCCTTCGGGGAGAAGGGCGGTATACAAATAATAATAAATAAATAAATAATAAAGCATTTTTCAGAAGTTACCTATATCGACAGAATTCAGAGCAATATAACCTTTGCCTTGTCAAAATCTTTCTGAACCTGATTTAGGTTTGTATTTTGTAGTATTTTATGATAGAAAATGATTAGTTTATTAATTCATATAATCGCACGTTTTTCAATGTTTCTAAAAACACATTGCAAAGAAACGAAAATATCATAGTACAATTAATGTTTAAGAATTTTATTCAAGTAAGTGTACTCTAATGTTGAGACAAGGCCTAGAATAGCATTACACTGTAATACAATGGTAATCTTAGCCAGTGAACCAAGCCTGCTTGGCATCCTTGGTTTGCCTCCCCCCCCCGCCCACAATACATTCAGGGGGAAAAAGAGAAAAGGAAATCATCTTAATCAATTTACATTTTGTTCCCTGGCATAAAATAAATTAAAACACAATATACATAATACATTGACAAAAACCAAAATACAGTAAACTACACCAAATGTAACCTGTTGATGTCTCCACAATAGTAAAACAAACTAGTCACTGCTGTCAATATTCTTAAGCTCCAAAGGAGACAGGCTGTAACGTTTTATAAAACAAATACTCTCCCATCCTTTTCCTAACTTTCTGCTGAGTATAAACAAAAAGGCAAACTTCCACATCACTTAATCACCATCACAAAATGAAGAACACATCATGTTTAGCATACAAAAAACTTGTAACATGAACCTGGGACAAAAACATACCTTCCTGTACTACTGCCTTTATAGCAAGATTTTAACAAACATCATATCGGAACAGAAGCCCCAATGGATTTTATCATGCCAGACTGAATGAGAAGGAACCAGGAATCCAACTTCCTCCATAAGTTGCCACGCAAAACACTTGTTATGTGTACCTAAACTAACATCAACCTAAAATGGCAGCATTCCTAACCAGGGCATGCAAGACCTGTGAAATACATCACACATGTACAATTATTCCACATGAGCAGTCTTTCAATAAGACCAAATCACACCCAATCAAGAGAGAGAGAAAAGATCCAGAGAAGGCCGATTATGACTATAGCAGGTAGATTTTGGCCCGGCTACACTTCTATATTTTGGCAGATATAGATTGGAGAGAGTCGATTTGATAAGTATCCTTGCCCCTCCCCATATTACATATAGTTAGATGTGGCAAGATATAAAAGGAGAAACCGATTATTTACTTTTAATTATTCTTGGAACTGTCAAATACACAATCAATATATAGAGTCTGCAATTGTGCACAGCAATTTCCAAAACTCTGCCTACGAAACTGGTGTGTGTGTGTGTGCATGTGTGTGTTGACAGCACTGACAAACAATCAAGGTGTATTCATTAAAGACATTTAATCTGAGATCTGGAGAGAATACAAACTTTTAAATAATACTGATACTTCCATTACAGTGTGCTAAAATTCGGCTATTTCATAGGGTAATCAGATGACCCAAGCTCTAGCCTCACAGAAAAAAAATAGTTTACTCATAGATAGGGAATAATATAAAAGGTTCATTTGGAAAACATGGATAGCCTACGTGCCCAATCATGGTTCAAAATACCACCTTAAGCATATTGTGACAAGCCACAGTTTAGTTAGCTTATGATGCCAAAAATTCTAGATTCTTTTAAAGAAGGGTGTATATGTGAAAAGTTCTCCCTAGCCAACATACAAGATTTTTCTCAGGTGGACATCTTGATAACAAGTCCAATTTTTCCTGACATGAAAAAATAGGCATTAATAATTTACATATTCATAAACAAAAGCTGTGCTTCTGTAATTTTGGAATTTTCTCTTAGTAAAGTGCAAATATATAGTGGAGTTGGGAATATATATGCGTGTATTAATATTGTGCTGAAGTGCTGAAAAGCTTATGGTACAGGACTTTCTATGAGATATTGGTTGGAGGTAGGTATGGGAATTGGAAAGGTTTTAAAAAGTACTTCAGTTTTTATAATGCAATCTCCTTATAGATTGGTTGCTTGTCAGGTTATACTGAAATCCACTGGTTTTATATATACTGTAAGTTAAAAATAAAGCAAACGGGTCACTATGAGAACTTCTTCTTTCTTAGAATTTTACTCTTAATATTTCATGGCATAGTGTTTGAAAGATGAACTTGAACTAAGGACAACCAGGTTTAAATCTAATTTAGATATATTAATCTCACTAAGAGATCTTTAATATATCACATTATTATCCATTATTGCATATGGTGGATGGAATGGGAGAGGACAATGTACATTGCCCTGAGATTCTTGAAGGGGAGAAAAGTGGAATTAAAATAAATCGATACATGAAATAATAAACATGGAATTTGGAAATAACTGCCATTTGGTAAGAGTAAATTTTTGCAATCGGCACTATATTGATACTCACGAAGTTAGAGCTTGGAGATTCTAAGGATTTATGAACCATTCCATTTGCTTCAGCAACAGGCCCACATGCATGTTCAGATCATTTAGAAAGTTTCTCAAAGGGCTGTACTGAGACTTCGACAGGATGCAACACCGAGACATTTTGAGTAGTGAATTTGAAGGGTGCTTTGGTCACTTCAAGAAATGTTTTTCCCATTTATACACCTGATAACCTATGTTCTCTCCAAAGTTCCAATTATTCCATTGCACCTTCGTCATTAAAGCCGTACCAAATGACTTTCATTTGTTTTAAAAATGGAACTGAGACAAGACCAAACATGATTATGATGAGAGCAAAGTCCAAACCACCATTAGCAGTTTAGGAATTGTCTAACCTAGGCCAGCTAATGCTTATAACTGGAACAATATAGAGATGAAATTGTTAAGCATACAAAACAGCAGCATTTGACCCTAGAAAGATACAAGCCATTGCACCAGACTACATAAGTGTGCAAGTGTTTTTCCATGCTGATTGTTAAGATCGTATTCTCTAGGCCCAGCTAGATGAATAAACTGATACAGAACTAGTTTGAGATCTACTTAGCCTATACTTGATAACAAAGAGAGAGATTTTTCATCATATGTAACTTTTCTTAACATAAAGTAAATTGTCTACTTCTATTGAGGGCATAAGTTCCTACTTGCACAGTAAGTCTACACTTCTGTTGCATGAGGTAGCTATTAGTACAGATGGAAAAACCGAGGCACATATGGCAAATTGATTTGCCCAATGTCATACAAGAAGCTGGTGGCACAAGCAAAGTTAAGCCTGAATTGTCAGAATTCATGTTTAGTTGGCAAAAAAGGTGCCAAAAATTTGTATAACGTTCTTCACAAGTGGCCAGCTTATGGTTCAAAGTAAGGAATTGTAGCCACTCATTATCAAACAAAAAGAAGCAAGCAGAAAATCAAAGCAGTTACAATAGGGAGAAAACATCCCACAAGCTGAAGTTAAATGTATAGCCTAGAAGTATAGGAGGAGTTACAGATTTTTCAGATCTTTTAAAAAACCAAATATTACAGTAGCTGAAATAAAAAAGTGAGAAATAGACTCGAGCATAGAACAATATGGGAGCAATAGATCAATGCATGTTATTTGCCTTACATGGCTAGCCAAATTGTATCAAAGCTTTAGACTCTTAATCAGATTAGGTGGGGGGGAAAGCATGCACAGTTAACTTTTCTATGCAAAATATTGCCAAAATCTGTGAAAGAAATGCAGAATCTATATGCTTTTTTCATTGAATTATGCCACTTTCTAATTGCAACCCAAATCTTCTGTAATTTTGAAGATGTTGAAAGTGTTCTTTCAGGATTGAGCTAGATCAAAGTATCACAGTGTCCCATTCTTTCACTCTCAGAGCCTTCTCCCTAGATACATCCCATTGGTGAATCTGCCCCGATAGAACTCTGCATTGATTTACCCATTCAAAATACCTGATCTCAGGAGCCGTACAATAGGCAACTTTGAAACTCAAGGCCCTCTACCTCTCAGAAGAAATCATTAAGTATAATTGAATTGCATGCTTTATATGACATTGGCACATTCATTATTTATGAGGAACCAATCCCCCAGAGCGAGGGGGAAAGTCAAGGGGGCAAATGATAAAAGGTGTAGTACAAACTTTGCTCCTTTTATATATGAGCTGTACTACAAGCAAATATGTCAGGGGCGGAGCTTGCAGTATGACGTCAAAATCCTCAATTTTGCCAACTTGAAAAAATGAAGGCTTCCTGCACATAGCATAGAATCCCCCACGCCTACAATATTCAGATTCAAACGAAGTTTCATATGCATACAGAAAAGGAGGAGAAGAAAAGGGGAGAAAAAGCAGCAAAAGTTAGTTGAGCGCAGGGGTGTCCAACCTTGGCAACTTTTAAGACTTGCAGGCTTCAACTGTCAGAATTTAAATTGGAGGAATCCTGGGAGTTGAAGTCCACAAGTCTTAAAAGTTGCCAAGGTTGGACACTCCTGGTTTAGAGCATTGAGAGAGAAAAGCAACAGGAAGTGTGACAAGAGTGCTGGTACATTTCTACATAATTTCCTGCACTCTTAACAGTTGTAGAAACACTGATGTCTACTTTTGCAAATGATCATAGTATTCTTGAAAATCAAGAAGAGAGGCTTAGCTGTACCGCATTGCTTGTTGCAGTTTAACAAGAAACCCCAGAAGAAGAGCCAGCAACTCTGTGTAGCTGCAACCACATGCACCTATAGAAAAAAAACGAGGTTCCCCAATACCAGTTCTGTAAGTGGACCAAGAAATGTGGTATGGTCTCAGCACCAGCTTCCTACTTTACCTGTCTTGAAAGTGCATTCTTAGTGCAAGAAGTAGAACATAAGCAAAAAGGAGCTTACCAGCTCCTTGTGGATTTCATGCTAGGACAAAAATTCTTGCTTGAGTTCATAGGCTGCAGATTTATGCGTTCTGAGTTTTGTTCTGCATAGCGGCACGGTGCTGTCCTGATTCTGACCTTCGACATCCATGTCCAGCAGTGTCCGTTCCTCTTCAGGCAGTCTGACGTGAGAAGAAAGCAGTGCGGACTGCTCTTCAACTGTGCTGCTACTGCTGGCAAAGCAGGAATCCAGGTTACTGGGAGTTTCAGTACTGGAGCTATTAGCAGAGGATTCACCCCTAGCCTTACTTGGGGATACAAACCACCAGGGATCGACTCGCTGCCTGTTAGCTGAAGGGCGAGGCCTAGGTAGGAATTCCAAAGTCTTGGGTCTCTCCAACATGGAATCCTGTTGAGCGCAATAACGCCTGGGGGTTGGAGGGAAGATGAGGTTGGGATCTGGCAGTCGAGGGACTTCATTTGGACCCTGACTTGGACTGGGAGTTTTTATTATACCTATTCTCTCACCAGGAAAAAAAAATAACAAACAGAAGAAAGGAAAGGGGAGAGAGAGAGAGAGAGAGAGAAGAAAGAGAAACCAACCAGTTAGACAGGACTGATGAAATGAGGCACTGGGATCATTTAGTATATAAAGGGTGTAATTAAACAGAGGAAAGATTCAGTTCACACAGGAGCTACGGTGACTGTCTTGCTGATCCCAGCAAATCTGTATGGCAAATGCAAGTAGAAGAACAGAGGGACCGGTTGCAAGGTCATCCATCATATACCCAACATGCAGTTTTATGTCTCTTTTGCTGGAATTATCTTTCCAATATGGAAAACCTAGCACTAAACATTAAAACCAATTTTGTAGATGGTAAAATCAGAGAACAGCACACCTATATTGAAAAGGAAGGGGTTCCATTATTGTTTTAGATAGAATGGAAGACTGCTTTTATGCCTCATTGCTTTAGAACTGCTTGGAACAAATTTTAATTATGAGGCTATAAAACATGTCTTTGGCTACAAAGGTGCAGAGATTAGCCATTGCTTTAAATGAAAGTAATCTAAAACAAGTAACATTCTTCTCCTTAATTCCTATTGTGTCTAGATTCTGCATCTAAATTTCAGGATAGCACACAGGTTTTATGATTAGAAGGTGGGACTTTTGCTCCAAAGTTCATTTTTTTAACAGTAATTTCACAGTTCAGGTAGGGTTTCTTCCAAACAAAAATACAGAATCTACCTACAGTGTCTGGGTCTCTTGAAGTTTAAATGGTTCTTTAACTATATTTGGAAACTGACAAGGTTTTTTTTTAAGAGTATGCATTAGTTATCTTTGTCATTAGTTTTTATTTACATATTATTTATATCAGAATTCAGCAGGATACAAGTTCTGTAAACAGACGTGATTCTATTGTGCCTCTTCTGGTCTATCATACTTGACCAGAAATTGTATCTTCCATGGTGATACTGATCTTTGCACAAAGTTTCTGATGTTTCTACTGACTCCTGTATTTCTAGACACTTGACTATTTAATCATGTGGCAGGGAGTCAAATGCTTTCTTGTAATCAATCCATGCTACATTCAAGTTGGACTTCCTTCTCTTGCAGTTTTCCAAAAATCATCTTCTTAATTAGGAACTGATCTTCTGTTTCTCTACTGTTTGGGTAGTTTCCTTTCTGCTCAGATGGAAAGAGCTTATTTTCAAGAAGATACTGTTGGTTCGCATCAGCTACCACACCAGTTACCAATTTCAAAGTTATTGGCATGTAGGTAATTGGCTGCAGTTGTCTGGTGCTGCCCCTTTTGTGGAATCTTTCATTATCATATAGGCTTTGCTGGATTTTAACTAATCTTTAATTTCACCTCCTTGCACTTTATTATTTAAACTGTTTGGCAATGTGTGAGTGCAGACCAGTTAACTGTTTCAACCAAAAACCATGCAGTTCATCTTTACCTGGTTCTGACCAATTCTTGAGTTTCCTTGCCCTTTTCTCTATCATTTCTGCTCTTGTTACAAGTTATTTCATTTCAGCTTTTTTTCTTTCCATCTTCTTAACTCATATTGCATTCTTCTATTTCTTTAGGCTGCCCCATAGCTATGCCCAGGACTGCAATGTTTCTTTTTCATCATGTTCTGGCTGGTTCATTACAATTTATTTATTTACATCCCACTTTTATCAATTTCATCATGTGCTGGCTGGTTCATTACAATCTCTCCATTGATGGAATCATAGAAACATTTATGATTTGACAGTAGTGTACAATTTATTTATTTACATCGCACCTTTATCAATTTTACAAATAACTCAAGGCGGCAAACACGAGTTTGATATCTGCTGATCTTCTTGGCTGTAGCTATTATTTACTGCTTTATTATTTCCATTGATTTCTTGATTTTTCCTGTTTCTAGATGATATTTCTTATATCAGGTATTCTTTGGCCTTTTTATTCTTAAGCTTCTTTTATTTCATCTGTTCTAGCTTGCTTGCATCTGATCTTAGCATGCTGACCTTATTTTCCAATCCTATCTTCTATTTTACTGGGTTTTTTAGTACCTTTTTTCTTGTTCATTTTGCATTTAAAATATTCAGTTAAAACTATAGCTGTGTTGTACATCAGTTGGTCTGTTTTTCACAGTGAACTGGTGCTTATATTTGAGATACAGTACTGGCATTTTTTAAAATACTTTTGATAGCTGTTTCTTGGACCAAGCTTCAATGTGGGCAATGTTGTTGTTTTTGTGCTGCCCAACTACTCAGTTATTCTTTTTTTCAGTTCCTCTTGTTTTATTTTTAGAGAACTTTGATATTATTATTATAAGGAGAGAACAAATTTTTGTTAAACTCATCAGCCATAACATATCGCAAGAAATTAAACAGTTTGGGGATTTTTACAATATAGTTGTGCCAAATAATGAAATGGCTACCTTGAGATTTAACAAAATTGTGAGTGACTCCAGTAAATCTAATATTTGTTATTTGCTTTTAAGACAATATATTGTCTTAATTAAGAAGCAGGAAATATATTTCTGCCACAATAAAATATATGCATATCCATTAATGCATCTGAGTAATTCTTAGTGCCACCCGTTAGCCATATTAGTTCAGGGGGCGCTGCGCGTGCCAGACAGCTGGGATGGTGCATGTGTCAGCTGTTTGCCGGTGGTGCATGAACCAACTAAAAG
>JANHFO010000256.1:0-10308 GCA_032468095.1 Pareas carinatus
GTTTGTTTTTACTGGCTGTACACCGCCCTGAGTCCCTTCGGGGAGAAGGGCGGTATAGAAATTTAATAATAAATAAAATAAATAAATAAATAAAACATTTTGAAAAAAGCATTCACGTTTCTTGGATTAGATGCAAATGGTTAAAAAATGTCATTCCTGTTTGTCTAGGGAAGCTACTGTATGTCCAGGCTTTCCATCATGTACAGAAATATCTCCTATAACAGCACCCATCTTTTATCACTTTTCCCCATCTGCTTCAATATTTGCTGACAGTTTCATTTTTTATATCCTGTCATATTTTTTAATTTCTCTTAAAGGGAAGAAACCAAGCCAGCATCTTCATAAGGAAATCTGCCTGCCTTGTAGTTCACTTTAGTTGGCAAATGTCTCATTCAGTTTTGTGCCTTTTGACAAACTAGGCAAAAAACATTTATGCAAAACATTTCCAAAACATTGATGTGTTACCCTAAACAAAGATTTTAAGATTGCATTCTCATACAGTTCTATATCCAGATTTGAATAAAGACTTCCCTGGATTTCCTCCTTTAATAAATGCTTATTTCCAATAGATTTACAAAAAATGATTCATAACTATAATTTAATCTGAGAGATTGTTATTGGAAGATGCAAACATCCATTTTATCAATTATCAATTAAAGAAACCTCAAATGTATGCATGCAAGCCATGTTTCTGTAGCACTCCTGTTTACTGTTACATTCTATCATCTTACAAAAATAAAAATAAAAATGTAAATAAATAAAAACAATAAAGAAATTAAAAGGAAGCAAACTCGATGGACTATTAGGTCTTTTTCTGCCATAGGTTTTCTATGTTTCTATGTTTTTATGTGACATAAGTAGTGATAAAGGCAGTTGGTTCCAATAAAATAATTTAATATAATAATTTTTGTTAACTATATAAATAAGTAAACCTCTATAATACTCTGTTGTTCATTAACAGCTTGGCTTTGCATAAAAGCTAAAGAGTTAATTGCCATTTTCTGGTACATGCTCAATTTAATAGCAACTGCATAAACAATTGTTTTCTTAAACGTAAACAAAAAAGCCTCTCTGATACATATTATTACCCTATTTGTGAAATTTGCTTTGAAGGGTTATGGCTGTTTGTTTTTCTCTTGTCTGGCAAATCCATTAATCATACCTTATTAAGAGATGATTTTTGCTAACATGCCTGACATAACTTTCTAATGTTTGCCATTAAATATTGACCTCTCGGACTCACACATGCAATTCAGCTAGATTCTGAACTTGCCACAAAAAATAAAATGTTAGTTGGCTTTGTCGCTATATTGACTTAATGCCAGCATCAGCATCCCAATTAGCTCCTTATGGTTGGGATCCTTTTTGTAAAAGAAATATCTCACATATTTAGGAACGAATGTGTATTTAGTTCCACACACCACACACCCACAAATCAAAGGCTGTTTCCTCCCCCCATTTAATCTTGAATTAGTGACCTCTGCTGGCCACCTCTGGGCATTCACCACTTACTGTATTTCTTACTAAATCTTTGCAAGCAGTACAGGTAGTCTTCGACTTACAACAGTTCATCACTGAAAAAAGTGATTTACGACCATTTTTCACACTTATGACCATTAAAGCATCCCTGTGGTCACGTGATTTACATTCAGATGCTTAACAACTGTTTCATATTTATGATGGTTGCAGTATCCCAGGATGATGTGATCATATTTTGCGATCTTCTGACAAGCAAAATCAATGGGGAAGCCAGATTAGTAACTCTGTTACTAACTTAAAACTGCAGTGATTCACTTAACAACTGGGGCAAGAAAAGTTGTAAAATGGGACAAAACTCACTTAACAAATATTTCACTTAGCAACAGAAATGTGGGGCTCAATTGTAGTCATAAATCCATGTTTATTCTCATTCCATATCAATTATTAATTACCTGCTCCAGGTAAAGGAGTCCCAATTCTTTTGTTATAATGTAAAAATTTCAGGGTTGCAGAATATGATACAATTGGTACATCAACACAGAGGTTTTCAACCTTTTTCAAGCTGCGAACCCCAAAACATCTTGTTGCTACATGGCGGGACCCATTTCTACAAATTACACTAATTACTAATCAACTATTCATGTATATTACGTTTTCCAAATTTTTCTTGACCTGTCTGAGGGCCTCCTCGCAACATGCTATGGATCCCATGAATCCACATATTTGGATTCAGAAAGCTTGGCTGTTTCTCAACTCCACCCCAACTAGATGACATCCTCTCCAGCAGCATGACCCACAATATCTGACATACTGTATATATATTCCTCCCTGCCTTTCTCTGCTTTTCTTTCCCTTTATTTACTGTATGTCTAAGGTATGGACGTGTCTCTGAAAATACATTTTTTGCTCGTTGTGTTGAGTCTTCATTTGATCTAACCCTTTCAATCCTTCCATAAATTAGTCAGAAATAGGTATGATTGAAATCCAAGTGACTTACTGGTAGGTAAGATGATGCATACTATTTCAATAATGTTGATTCACATTCTATTCAATTTATTTCTTATTGCAGAGAGAATAATGAAAGCCAGACATAAGCATTATGAAATAAGAGGCAAACCAGTGTCTTCAACTAGCTGCTCTGATTGCCTTATGTTCCTTACAGTTGCTACTTCACAGAAATAAAAAAGTAAAGACTTTAAGCTATATGACCCATTTTCATGTCGTATATTATTTTCCTGTTGAAAATGAAATAGAAAAGAATATACAGTACTTGATAGACAAGAATAATGAACTTATAATTGACCTATGGGTTATGAAATAGATGAATGCAGGTTACTCTTGTGGTATCCTTCCTTCTAGTTTGAGTTTGCTATTAACTACTAGATTTTAGTCTACCTGGAAACTATTAACTACTCTAGCTGTTACCATTTACAAACTTTAGTACTATAATTAATTTTTCTTCTTACCTGAACTGCAGTGGAGGAATTATTCCAGACCAAAGACTCCATTTCTACACATCTGCTGTGTGTCTATTAACATATGGTGTTTCACTAATTAATTGCTAGCTATCAACCAGTTTCCTACTGTTCATATTAAATAGGAAACCTTTTAGAGGGGATATGGTAATAAGCATTGGTTAATTATGCAGTGCACCTTGTGAGAAGTGAAAGTCCAATTTCTCATGTCATGTGACTTGGGTTAAAAACTAAAATAAGCAAACCAGAATACACTACCTCCATTCTCATCTGATTCCTTATTTGACTAAAGCTACTTTTGAAAATATTTCATCGTGATGTACATTGGAAAAATTGCTACAGGAAATAAAAATCCAGGATGATTCAAACTTTACAAAATAATATTTAAATTTTCAATATTTTAAGCATTTGGATGTACCAAGCTTGTTAGGAAAAAAATATAGAAAGTAAAAATACCCCTCCTTCCAGTTTTGGAAATAAAAAATAAGTATGAGAAGATAACTGCAATTTTGCTTTCAGGATTTGCTTTAACATGGAATAAGACACATTTTGTTATTTTGTGCAGTGTAGGATAAAGCTGAAGTCAGGTTTAGCAAGTTGGGTATATGACACTTAATAAATATTTAAAGTAGTTATGTTTGACGCAAAGGTGTTTTGTCAAAAGGCAACTGGAATTCATTTTTCCTTGAAGATATTTGAAGACATTCAGTTTTGACTGAATGATGGAAGATGAAATGATTTATATTTCTTGTAGTCCTCTAAGACTGAGGTTTCCTACCTCGGTCCCTTTAAGGCTTGTGGACTTCAATTTCCAGAATTCCTCAGCCAGCCATGCTGACTGGGGAATTCTGCAAGTTGAAGTCCACAAGCCTTAAAGGAACCAAGGTTAGAGACCTCTGCTCTAAGAGTTGTTGAGGTCACTTGGAGGTTTATCTGTGCTCTCAGGGTCACCTGAATAGTGCACTTGTGTGTAGAATCTTCTTGGGACTGCTGAAAGTTTCAGGAAGGTTTCATACCCATTTGCACTCTGATTCAGGTGACCCTGAAAGCACAGATGGCAAGTGACCTCAACTACTCTCAGAGAGCTAATGACTGACCTTCAACATGCTAAAGACCAGATGACTACAAGGAAGTTCCCAACATTTAGTCAGAACTGAAGAAACTTCTTGGATGAGAGGCAAAACATCCTCAAGGGCAGTTCAGTTGCCTTTTGAAAAACATCTTTGGGACAACCATGACCAGGATGATGGAGAATCTCCATAGATAATTATTTTTAAGGTATACAAAGAAGGAAAATGTTTGATGTCAGCCTTTGTAATCTTATAGCAATGTTGCATCTTAAATAATTGAGACAGTTTTTTTCTTTAAATTCACAGTGAACTCTATTTAATCACTATGCATATAGTCATAACTGTGGCAGCACAAAACAAGCACGAAAATCATGAATTTGTCATAGTGCTCTCTCCCACAGAACACTGAAGATGCCCAGATTTCTTTTGTTTTGAGACTGTCATCTGTAGTTGGGTGGTGTGAACAGTTTGACTTGCAAGCCTCTATGAAAATAACCTTAAACCACATCTGCTCTCTTGTTTAAAATACTGACTCTTTAGGCATACTAACACTGATGTTAACATTCTCTTCCCACTGCAAGTGTTTCTGGTAAAAGCTATTTAAATGCATATATACAGCAGCCAAAAAAGTCATAAATTAAAGCCTGCCTGCCATCCTAACTTTATTTATTTATATTGCCCATCTCACTCATACTTTTATATGTATATATATATTAAAAAGCTTGCTATATGTATTTTTTTCTATTCATTCACATTTTCTTTACCATATTTCTTGTACTTTCTTTTCAGTTTCTAAAAATTGGGGATTAGTAATTGTGCTAGCATTTTCTGCAGCAAAGGAAAATAAAAACTTCATTCCCTCAATTCATGTCTTGCTTTTCTTTGAGACTCCCTCCTGGCTCCAAGGTTAAAACTGAAATAAAATAATAGCAGTAAAGTATTAAGCAGGTACATTTCCTCCACATATTAGCATTCTATAAGAAAAAAACTTTCTAAGATCTTCTGCATTCTGGTTTGCTAACATAGAAGCAGAAAAAAAATTATATGACCAGAAAAATGGAATTTTATGAAATCCTGAAGTCTTATGGAGAAAGATCTTTGAGAATGAAGGCAAATATACATGTCCTACAGGTCTAGGATAGTGTTGTAGGATCCAATCTGCAACAGCCACTGAGAAAAGAGACCTAAGGTAGAGAGAAGTTAAATAATTGGTTATGGCTAGTCTAAAGAAAAGAAGGCCTAGGGGTGATGTGATAGCAGTATTTCAGTATTTGAAGGGCTGCCACTAAGAGGGGATCAACTTATCTTCCAAAGCACCAGAAGGCAAGACGAGAAACAATGGATGGAAACTAATCAAGGAGAGAAGCAATCTGGAATTAAGGAGAAACTTCCTAGTAGTGAGGACAATTAACCAGTGTAACCTCTTGCCTTCAGAAGTAGTAGGTGCTTCATCACTGAAGGTTTTTAAAGAAAAGACTGGACATCCACCTGTCAGAAATGGTATAGGGGACTGTATACTAGAAGACCTCCAAGATCCCTCCCAGTTCTATTCTGATTCTGATTCCCTGATTACTCCAGCATGAGTCCGAAAACTTGGAAGGCTAAACCTCTGGTTCCGGTGACTGACCCAGAATGAATCCTGCAAATATCTTTGGCTACATGCACTAAATGAGTCCATGGAAGATTACTCCCAAGCCTCTGGCCAGCAATGAGAAAACCTATTTTTCTCTCAGATACATTCAAACAACAGCCAACACCCTTCTCTGCATATCAGTCAGAACAGCAATTTACTCTCTGCCTGGTCCCTTTTTGTTCCTTGTGATATGTATATGTCAGGATGCTTTTAAAGACAATTCCCTCTTTTTTTCTCTCTAACAAATATTTTTTTCTTTCTATTTCTTAAAATAAGTTAAGAAAGTTGACTATCCATAATGCTGAAGGCAAAAGACACTGATATGGCCAAGTCACCAATGGTTCTTAAAGAGAAAATTGCTCTTTAATCTCTCAGCTGGGATTAATAGCAATGAAGTCTGCAATCCATCTGAAATTGTCAAGGATCTCATCTGAATGGAACTTTCACAAGAGTAAATCTAAGTGGACTTTGGGCAAGAGGCAATCATTAGTATTTAATGCAGTGCAATATTAAATCCCTTTCAAACCACACAGGAGGGGCTGCAGTGGATTTAAAAATATAAAAATATAAGATCCTCAGGTCCTAAGGGTTAAATACCCATTTAAACATCACTGCAAATGTATTTATTATTTTTAAATACCGTTTAAGGCGCATTTACTTGGTGTTCTAAATGAGTTTAGCTGTAATTATTTATTAGATTAGAAAAATATTTGGGTTTATTTATTTTTATTAGTCTATGTTTTTAAGCAAATGTATTGGCAGTTCTATTTGTGTTTATATGATATCTATATTTATACATATGCGTACATTTAACGTGAAATAGAGGTTAGCATTTTTTAACCTTAGTATACTTTATTTAAATACATGAAATGCAATCACCCAGGATCCAGGGATTGGAGCAGGTTATAAAAACTGAGAAATAGAGCAATATTGTAATTCCAGATAGTGACTGGGAGGCACAAAGCTGTAACAGGAGGTTGTAAATCCTATAACTAACAAATTGCTATTTGGAAAATATTAGAAACCTAGTTTGACATACCTCCTCACTCTTACCAGTGGGACCTGTAGATTGCTTAGTTACAAGAACTGTGCTTTCCTGAATCTCAAGAAGCTGAAAATGTGATGAATGGGAGAGACAAGGATAGCATACTAATGACTAATTGGAGAACTGATTTTTAAAAAATATTCCATATGGTGTAATTGGTAAGAATTCATTTCCATTGTATGAAGTTCATTTTGATTCAAGATGGAAGAAATCTTATGCTGCATTATAAATTAAATGTATTCTGAGCACCAATTTTTATATTCCATTTGGCTTAGCTAAATTACAGAGGATTTTTTTGGAAATCTAAGATTTAGGTAATGAAAATGTTAATGCCGCTTAGAAGACTAGACTTTTTATCAATGAGTTCTTGGTGCTCACAAGATTGGTTGTTTTCTGATTGATGCTCCATTGCCCAGGAGGATTGTGCCTAATTATATACAGGATCTACCTTTATGGTTATCTCCTTGATGGTTTCTTGATCATGGCATTCTTTCTTTTCTGATTGTTTATCTGGTCCCATTTACAGGCTATCTTCTAGGATGGTTTATTTCCTCCTTAAGCTTTTATTTATTTGTTTATTTATTTGTTTAAATTTATATACCGCCCTTCTCCCGAAGGACTCAGGGCGGTGTACAGAAAACATGGAAGACATTAAAACATTAATATAGAAGACACTTATTTAACATAACAAAATTAAAAAAAGCTTATTTCATTATAAGAAAATCTTAAATGCTTATCTAATCATAACAAAAATCTTTAAAGGTTGTTTAATTGCAGCCAAACTATTAAAGTTAGTTTGAATATTACAAAATAATTGAAGTTTCTTTATGCATTACACATTTTAGTGTGATATTTGTTCCTGCTTGAGAGAGACAGAGACAGACAGACACATACACATACACAGGAACCATAGAACTATTCAAAAAATTCAAATAATCTCCAGATTTTCCTGTGGACCACCAAAAACCTTTTCCCAGCCCACTGTTGGGCCCACAGGTTGGCGACCCCTGGTTTAGAATACCAAATAAAAACATTTTTTCTGGTTGGTTTAGAATACTGTTTTAAATTATAATTCTGATTTTTACACAATTCAAAATTGGAAAGCAGCTAAGTGGTATTTTATTATTGAACATGATGAGAATAAAATGAAAAAAAAGATAAAGGTAAATGTCAACACATAGTTATTCTTTAGTTTACAATTTTTTCTTACAACTATTTAGATTTACAAAAGCATGTAACTTGAGGATTCTGGTATTCATATTTTAAACCTGTATTAAGTTAATTAATGGCTTTATTTTGAAAAACTATCAGTGAACTATATATTATATGTATGTCTCTCTCTATAAGTAATATGTATCACTAATCAGTGAACTATATACTAGTTCACTGATTAATAATACATATTATTGAGAGAGAGAGACACTACACACACACATACACACATATATTCATGTTACAAATAAAACAGAAAAGCATATATATTTCTCATTTAGCAACCACAATTTTTAAATTGGAAGCTACATGGTCGCTAAGAGAGACACTGCAAAGATTACTGGTTGCTGCCATCTCGTTTATATAAAGTTCTCAGACGGCAAACCAGGTATTACTATCACTCTTGTTATTTGTTGTTTGTCACAAACAGACATTTGAGCCGAAGTATGTGCATTGGTCAGAAAATCTTTTTTTAAAAAACTAACCATTTTTGTGAATGGTTGCTAAACAAAAAGTGGCTGTACACTATAAATAACTATAACCTCATTAATAAGTATGGGATATCCCTTTCTCAGCATGTCTCAAAACATTTATACATCTAACAGTTTTAAAAGACTATTCCAACTCAGAAAAAAACCTATTATAATTTAGATAATGAATCGGAGCATCACCATTGAAATCTTGAAAAAAGTCCATTTGTTGCCTTCCAGATGTTTCGAAATACAACTCCCATCAGCCTGTGTATGAGTAAGTCTACCACCAGCTGTATTGCTGTGGGCCAGAAGGGCAGCTTCTGTAAAGCAATTGGCAGCCCGAGACAGTAATCTGCACTGAAGCAGAAATATAGTAGCAAATGAGAGGGGGATCTCATTTTGCCAAAGGGATCTGTGGTATGGCAAGGACTTGTACACTGTGCTTTCTTGTTCTCTGCTAGCTTTCCTTTTCATGAAAGAAATATTATAATCAATGTGAGAATGAAAGGAGGCTAGAATAATATGGCATACGTTACATACATTAAACCATGACTATTTCCAGTGAGAAATTTACACAGCTTACTACTTGCCTCTGTCTAACACTGTTTACACAGTAAGAACAGCACAGTAAGCTAATTTATTAACCAAGGTTCTCTGGATTGCAAATGTGGTACTTTGGTTTAGACTAGAAAATTGGAGTCCACTCTTCCAAAAAAATGTACTGGCTCTGCAAATGCAGATCAGAATATAGGAGAAAAAGTGGGGGGGAATCCTGTTGTTTCAAGTAAAAAATATTTTTAAGAGCAGGATTGCAAAAATGAATAGTAGGCATTCACCAGACAAATAAATGCAAGTACTTCAACAAAAATTGCCAAAATCAAAGTTAAGTTAGAATTTTGGCATTAGAGAGCAACTAAAGAACACCAAACACATTAAAAAGGCAGTCTGGTATAGTGGCTGAGGTGCTGGGCTAAGAGACAGTAAATCTTAGTCCTTCCTTGGGTATGCAAGATGGCTGATAACATTTGGCCAATTTTTCTTAAACTAACAACCCCACCACATGAGGTTGTTGTCATGGGGAAAGTAAGAGACTGCCTTGAGTTGTACAAAATAAAGGAAGGATATTATTACTGCTGTTGTTGAAATTTAAAATTTACCTGAAATGGAATGCAAGAAAGACTTGAAGAGTGGGGCAAAGAAATGCTGCCTGGGGAATGGTCAGATTTGAGGGGGCATAACCCATAGCTGCGTTAATGGGTGGAGAAAAGAGGCGCAGAAGAGACCCCCCACCCTTCCTCAAGTTTCTCAAGCTGTGAAGGATACCTCTCATATTTGAAAACAATTCACTCCTCATCCAAGAAGCTTTTTCAGTTTAATTCTTCAGAAGCAAAACTTCAAGGAAAACAAAAAGTTGTTGCCTTTTGAAAAAGCACCTTTGGAACAACCATGATCTGGATGACTGAGAATCTCCATAGACATATTTCTCCACTCATTATGCAACTTGGGCTATGCCATCTCTTACCTGACTGTTCCCTAGGCAGTATTTCTTTGCCCTGTCTCTTGGGGTCTTTTTCACATATCTTTTTCCAATCTTCTGATGCTACTTCACTCAATTTGAGGTTATCACCATATTTAGTTTATTTTGAATGTAAATCTATTTACTCTGGAATTGGAGAGAAGCTAAAATACATTTAATATATTTAGAGAATATATGAATATACGAATGTATGATTATCTTGAGGTTCGTCACCTTTACATTGGTACAATACAGGCCTGAGCATATTTCATGAACCTTGGGAATAATCAGGCCTCACAAATACAGGCAATCTGAGGAATGGGGATAGGGGTGTGTGTGTGTGTGTGTGTGTGTGTGTGTGTGTGTGTGTGTGTGTGTGTGTGTGTGTGTGTGTGTGTGTGTGTG
>JANHFO010000257.1:0-11780 GCA_032468095.1 Pareas carinatus
TATTAATACTATTTCTATTTCTATTTCTATTTCTATTTCTATTTCTATTTCTATTTCTATTTCTATTTCTATTTCATAGATTACCATCACTGTAAAAGTTTAATTTGCTGAAAAATGCTTATCTTCTCTTGAAATTTCTTCAATTCTTCTTTTCTCTTTATCTCATTCAAAAAAAAAGAATCTTGTATTTTCTCTTGTCCATTCTCTCTTTGAGTTCACTATTATGTTGTATGAAATAACCTTTGATAAAAGCTTTACCATTCTTAAATCAGTACCGTGGTTTAAATTATTTTCAGAAAAATTTTACAATTTCTTTTCACAATTCTCCACTATTGTTTCTTTTGGAAACAGCATTTTGTTTAATCTCCATTTGAGAGAATTGCATTTTCTTTTATAAAACAAATTTGTAGGATTATGATCCAAAAAATTATCTCCCATAAAACATTGATTTTCATAAGAAAAATCTATTGGTCTCAATATAAGTCCTCTATAGAACAGTACTTTATCTTCTTTTGAGGTATAAATTCCAATATCAGAATCTTAGAATCAGAATCTGAATTTATTGGTCAAGTGTGTCTGGACACACATGAAATTTGTCTCCAGTATACATGCTCTATACCTACATACAGACAATAAAAAAGACCTGTGATTACAATCATATGATACAATCATAATCATAAACTACGTAAGGTATACAAGCATGATACATTGATAATCCTAAAGTACATTCATCTTGTCATGTATATATAAGCATAAAATACATTGATAATCCTAAAGTACATTCATCTTGTCATGTACATATAAGCATAAGATACATTGATAATCCTAAAGTACATGATAATCTTGTCATGTATACATAAGCTGCAATCGACAAACCTCAATCTTAATCATGAATACAATCGCAATCATAAGGACGTTCATCATGTCACAAAACATGTCCCATGCAAATTAACTTCCACCTCAACAAATCTACCATGATCATTCGGCAATGCAAGTTTTGGTTTCAGTTGGTGGTTTATATACAAAAGAATTCCATTTATTCTATGTGAATTCACTTAGTCCCATCTTAAGAAAGGGGCTCTCTCTACATGCACTAATTCCAACATGCCAGAGCATTTTTCAAGCAATGTGCCAAAAATACAGGTAGCCCTCAATTTATGATCACTATTGAGCCCAAAATGTTTGTTGCTGAGTGAGACATTTGTTAAATGAGTTTTGTCCCATTTTATTACCTTTTTGGACACCATTGTTAAGCGAGTCACTAGAATTGCTAAATTAGTAACATGGTTGCTAATTGAATCTGGTTTCCCCCATTGACTTTGCTTGTCAGAAGGTTATAAATGGTGATCACATGACTCCAGGACACTGCAGCCACCATAAATATGAGTCAGTTGCAATTGGCTGAATTTTGATCACCTAATCATGGGGATGGTCATAAGTGTGAAAAATGGTCTATATGACCTGCAAAGTGATTTCAACCAAGCCCCACCTTATGCTATCTCAACAAGTCCAGAAGAAAGTGTTCCATCTTCCTGTTCAATATTATCTCCAAAAACATCAGAAAGACTTTTTACAACTTAGTTAGTTCTTATTTAGCATCTACAATTGGGATCACCAAATCATTTGCTATGTGAAGCAGTTGCTAAGTGAAACGGGGTCATGATCTTACTTCAACTTTCCTTTGCATTACAGAGCTGCGAAGGTCGTAAATGCAAGAACTGGTCACATTGTAATTGTAGTTGCGGAATGAAGCAATTGCTAAATAAGCACCCACTATAGCTTGTTGCAATGCTGTCTCCTCAGAATCTTTGGAGGGCAGGTTTTACAATATGCTGGTAGGTAACAGTCATGGCCAAAAGGGCCTTTGTGCAACTGCAGTTTTTGTGCCAGTTACACCCTTTCCTGGACCAACAATGCCTACTCACAGTCACTCATGTTCTAGTCAACTCCTGTCTTGACGATTGCTTGGGTTGTGATTTTATTTATGCCATGCTGGTCTGACTGAAATAAAAAAATACTAAATTTGCCAGCCAGATAATAGATGCAGTGAGCTTTAACTGATTATATAAATTGCAAGAAGGAAATAAAGTGTAGGAAAACATATTGATTCAGGAATAATAAGATTCCTGAGACATACCTTTGCAAAGCTTGAATATTTGACTCAAAATCTTCATAATATTGTTTTTTCAAGATTTTAATTTTATAATGAAAGGTAATAAATAATTCTTCACACTGCTTCACACCCAGATACCATAAGCTACACATAAAATTAAAGATTTCATGATAATGGGGGGGAAATAACTTTAGTACTTCTAACCAATACTTCACATTGAAATTTAACAGTTTGACTATTTGTGTTTAATATAGATTCATTATATTTATAGTTCATCATTCTTGAGAAAACTCAAGGCAGCCTATATAATACTTCTACTTCCAATTTTATCTCTACAACAACCACATCCCCTAAAATTGGTTCAAAGCTAGACTGTGAGTTTCTTGAACCTCTCCAGTCCTAGCTCAATAGCTTTATCATTTCAGCACATTGGGTGTTACATTTATACATCTGTTGAATCTCTGGGCATGTTTAAAATACCACATTTGGCAGCTTCCTCTAACACACTTAGCAACAGTTAATTAGTGAGTGTTCTAGACTAGGCTATAGAATCAAGTTCTATTATACTAAAAAAGTGAATGTGGATTATCCATTGTTTAGGCCAGGAGTGGGGAACCTTGGCTCTTTTATGACCTGTGAACTTGAGCTGACTCAGGAATTCTGATAGCTAAAGTCCACAAGTCATAAAAGTGCCAAGGTTCCCTACCCCTAGTTTAGGCCATAAATCATGTGGAGAAAACTGCTGTAAAGCTTAACTGATAATATATATATTGTAATAGGATAATATGTACTTAGAACCAAGGAAAAGCAATTATTTCAGGTAAACATGTAAATGACCTGGTAGTCCAGTAAGCCAGGAGTCCCCAACCTCTGGTCCATGGATCAACACTGGTCCAACACTGGTCCATGGCATGCTAGCAATCAGTCTGCGTAAATAAGTCAAGCCCCATTGACAGGATGCAG
Source organism: Pareas carinatus (assembly GCA_032468095.1). NCBI lineage: Eukaryota > Metazoa > Chordata > Lepidosauria > Squamata > Pareidae > Pareas > Pareas carinatus. The sequence goes on from JANHFO010000257.1 coordinate 3,077, forward strand.
GCAACATGCAAAAACATGGTCACTCTGGTCCAAGGGAAAAACCTTTCACCATAGAACTGGTCCTTAGTGCCCAAAAGGTTGAAGGCCACTGCAGTAAGTCACTAACAGGGAAAAAGAATTCAATGGCTTCCTTCCAAAAAAATTTGACAAGACTAAGAGATGAAAGAAAATATAGGCGCTCTATCTGATCGTAGTTTTTGGCTGATTCCATAGATAAAGATTCTAAATTCTGGGCTTTGCTGGAATAACATCCAGTCTTATTTCAAAGAAGAGCATTTATGATAAAAGAGTCTGATCATTCTCTAGATAATGTATATTTCTCAGATCTCTTTTATATGCTCTCCATTTTGTAGGTAGGTGTGGAAAATCTTCTGATTGTCAAGTCACAGTTTTACTAATTCTTCACGATAAATGTTTTCAGATCAAGTTCTTTGCAATATAATTAAGTAATCTCAGTAAGACTGGCACATGAGCAAACAATTCATGTATTCCCTCTCATTCCTATTGGATCCCACTGTAACACACACTTTGCATCTGATTACCAAAGGTAATGAAGGAGAATATTTGTAGCTCAGGGTTGAAATGAGGGGCTTCTTGGTGCTCTCTGAGTTTGGTTGTTTCCTTGTAGATGTTTCATTACCCAAACTAGGGAATCATCATCAGTGCTAATAAGGAGTTCCCACTCCCTACTAGCACTGATGATGTTACATAGTTTGGGTAATGAAAGGTCTGGAAGAAAACAAGCAAGTTCAGAGAGCACCAAGGAGCCCTCAAAGGTATTCAATTAGCTAAGGTGAAATGAGCTAATATCTCATACCATGGTTCCTTAAGTCATGTTAAGAAAAACAGACAGGTTCAAGACAGTTTCTTTAAAGTGTCTGAGAAATAAGTCTAATCTAGGGGATAAGATCAGAAAGATGTCTTGAGAGAAGTTTTTAAAGGCCATTCCATACAATTGTTTTATATCACTGGTGGTAGATAGTAAATAATAAAAGTGCCATCTTAAAAAAATGCAAGGTTAAACACAGGTGTTTTGTAGGGTATGATTAGTCCTCTGTTTATCAGCTGGCACCAATATTCAATAAAATGCTGAAACCTGAACACCACACAAGGTCAAACTAGCAATAAACTATAGCAAAATATATCAACTGCAGAACATGAAAGTATACTCGGAAAAACGTTTCAAGAATGATTTCTTCTCTTTCCTCCTTCCCCTGCAAACTTTCAAAAAATTACAATACCGTGAAGTATTGTGTTGCAAAAATCTTGTGGGGCAACATGGCCCCGAACCTCAGCAGAAAACTGCTGTTAATTTTGTGCAGTAGAAAGGAAATGCTTTTAAGGGAACAAAAACTCTTCTGTTGCTGGCAAAGAGAAAATGGGAATGGGTTTGCCAGTCCACTAAATGCTGTGAGTTTCTCTCTTCCACAATGTTAAAGTTGGGTGAAAAACTAAAATTCTGGCTATGAAAGTGGCTATGAAAGAGCGAACTATTAAAACAAATATAAGTTCTTTTCTCCAGTTGTAGTCAACATACAAGAGATAAGGATAAAGGTCAAAGCTTTATGAATTGACCAAGTGATTTGAGATAATCCAATTAACATTGCTCCTTTTGCTTGTTTTGCCTGGCATTAATAGAATGGAGAATTCTATTAGAAGGTTTTGACCCCCTATAGATTGAGCCACATACCTGATAATAATGAAACAGCTGCTGAGATGGACATGAACAGAATCAGATTTATTTAGATATATGGACATCCCCAGTTACACAAGTCCAGGCTGGGAAAATGTACCCTAAATATAAAAAAATTCACATAAAGCAAGAAATTGAACTGGTAGGGAAAGGTGCGTTTCAGGGTACGGTGTCAAATTTTGAATCCCAAATGCTTTGACAAATATGCTCACAAACTTTTATGACCTTATTCTTATTCCATGTACAATGAAAACATTTTTTTCTCCGCCTTTTCTCCAGCTGAATTTCTAATACGTGTGGTTTTCTTGAGTAAGATGTAGAATGCATCACAACACTACAAATTGTATCCATTTCAAGTTTCCATATAAAAGAGTGCTAAAAGTACTGCCAATTTGAGAGAAATGGTGTTCCATTATTCTCCTGTACAGCAATTGGAACTACGATAGTCTATGTTCTATTTTATGTTCTGTATTCTGTGTGGGTTTAAACAAAGCTTGTTTTACGTCCTCTCATCAGCAAAGGCTAACACTTTCTTCCTTTTTGGGTAGCTATGTAAAGAAGTTCTTCACCAGGTATGGCGGGGACTCATGTAGACAGAAAAACAGAGAGCTGATGAACAAGTTATAAAAAGCAAACTCTGCAGGAACTCTGCAGGTGTAGAGAATCTGCTGAAGTTTTTTCTGTCCAGTCACTTAACAAAAACAGACTCTTTGGAGCCTCAGGAGCCCAAACTAATCACTCAAATAATATTCACATTAAAATCCCTATGCAAAAAGGTCAAAACTGTTCTGACTGAAGCAAGAGGAAGCTTGCTAAGACATTAGCCTAATATGTCATCCAGCCCAGGTTTGAATCCCATCAAGGACATGTCTCGCTGATGAAACTTTATAAGCTAGAAATGGCCATCCAAAACTCCCTTTCTTTCTTTGTAGACTTGTAAAACTTCTCTGCTGTCAATAGGAAGCTTGTTCTCCTGTTCTCTCACCAACTGTTCCAATTCATCTTCCAGCCACTGTGGATCTATAGGCAGCTCCTTCCTTATATATTCTTCAGCTATTTTTGTTCTCTCCTGAGGAAAACCTTCCAACTTGATGAACCACTCTCTTCTGTCCCTGGACAATTAATTAAGGCCAGGCAAAGCAGGAAGGTGGAAGATCTGAATTGTTCAGGCCTCGTAAGAGTAATTTAGCAGGTACTTTCTTCATAGGTTTCTCTTTGTTGATCTGTCATCTCCTTCAACCTTCTCCAACCCTCTACAGCTGATTCGTCATCTTCCTCTCTGGTCCCTATCTTTACTTTACAGGTCCTTGCAATTAAATTCAATTAAACATAGTAAAAGTATCCATGGTGATCTGATCCCAGTTGCACTTTTTAAAACTTAATATAGAATGGTGGGCCCCTCTCTTGGCCTCTTTATTTATTCATGTTGATCAATCTATTCAAATGCCTAATGAGTGAAACCATTAAACAATCATTTCAATTTCAATAAAGGGTTAAAGTCCATTCCAGTCAATTATCACCTTATTAGAGTATTAAACATAACAAGGAGATCATGCACTGATATCTCTACATGAAATTGATGGATTCAAGAAAATATTTCAGCCATAAAACAAACTTGCTTTAGACAAAGCTTCTGGATTTTTGACCAAGTCATCAGTTTATAATAGGTGGCTGACCACTTTTTCCTAAAGACAACAACTCATCCTATCAAATTGGATAGGGTGATGAAACTCATACTCCCTTGCTGAAGCAATGCCACCGGATGGGACTAGGGAGCCCCTGCCCTATGGAACGCTCTTCCCCCTAAAGTTGGCAGACCTCTACCATCCCAGCCTTCCATAAAGCACTGAAGACCTGGTTTTTCCCCAAGCTCTGAGATAAGAAAGGGTGCCTGCATGTCAGAAATTTACCTTTGTGCTAGACTTTTGTTTTTTTGCTTTTCATGTTTATGGTTTTAACTTGGTTTTTATGTTGTTTTATTACTGATGTTTTATTCCTACATTGGGAGCTGGCCAGATATGAGTATAAGCTGAGTGGCTATATAAATGTTTTAAATAAATAAATAAAAGTATGGATTCTATTACCAATTTTATGACCTAAAAGAAAGGACAATTAACCAGTGGAAGGACTTGCCTTCAGAGGTTGTAGGTGCTCCATCACTCGACGTTTTTAAGAAAAGACAGGTCAGCAACCTGTCTGAAATTGTATAGGGCCTCCTGCTTGAGCAGGGGGTTGGACTAGCAGACCTCCAAGGTCCCTTCCAGCTCTATTCTGATAGATTAAATAATAATGCTGCGTGGGGATACCCTTGTCTAAGTTAAATATAATGCCAAGGATACAGTTATTTGAGTTCTGCTCCCATTTCTGTTAATTTTTTCATGTTAATAAACTGTTCAGGCCCTCTCCAAATGCAAATCTCATCCTTCCCTTAAACATGGATGACTTTCCATGTTCCTTTATGCTGATGACAGTTATTTCCCTGACTCAAGTAGGAATAAACTATTCTAAACCAGGAGCTGATCTTCATTAAAAAAAACATCACCAATACAAGTTTTCGTAGATTTTCATGGATACAGGTATGTAGGTCTAGGTATGTTCGGGTCTTTTCCCATGTAGGATTGAGAGTATCTTGGCAATGTTTCGGCGAGGTCTCACTCGCCATCTTCAGGGTGGTGCTTTTGGCTTAATGCCACTGTATATATTAATTGAGCAACTACAGATATTTAAATATTTAGTTATCTTTTTCCTGGCTTCTAATTCCGGGACACAGCAAATTTGAGAGGTTATGGCCCAAGTTCAAAAAGTTTTCATTGCAAGTATTAGATTTGCTAGGTGCAATTGGAACACAACATTGCCTGCGGCTATTTAAGTATACAATGCTGAGGTGCTGAACCTATTATTGTTTAGTGTCCGTTTTTGTACTTACCTTGATTCTGAAGCTATTCAAGCTAGAATAATTAGAATCCTGTTGCGAAGACTCCTGTACCAATCCAAGTGTCTTTCTCCAGTTAGAATTTGGAAGTCTCTCTATAGCAGCCGGAGTGAGAATCTACTGCCTGAAATATTGGCTGAAACAAATTCTTCCGGATGAATCACTGGCCCTGCTCACTTTTGCTGATGAGGTCATTTTCACCTGAATGAAGAATACTATCAGTGACTAGTTCATTTGTGGCTTTTCTACCTCGTTCCTAATATCCCTTGAAATTGATAAAGTCATGTGCACCGTGAAAGAAAAGAGCTCTTGATCTGGATATACTGAACATTAGATCTAATATTCCATCTTATTGTCTCAAAGACCTTTTTTATAACCCTTCCGTGAACTCTTAACTCTTCTTACAGGACTGCTTCTGCTACACACCAAACAACGCTCACAACTAGGAAGATTTCATATCTTATTGCATCTTCAGTATTGTGGGGGGAAGATAATATAATTTCCATTAGCGTGCATGTTTCAGCTTTTGTTACTGAGGCAGAACTTTGACTGAATCAGTAGTATGTTATTAATCATAGGACTGGAAGAGATCTAGGAGATCTTGTAGTCTATGCCCATGCCCAAGGCAAGAGTCCTTATACCATCCTGAAAACCTTTTCTTGAAACCTCCAACGATGTTGAGTGCTGTCAAGTCAAGGAGGCAAGGCATTCCACTGGTTAATTGTTATTACTGTCAGGACATGTTGATTGTACTTTATAACATGATATGATGAATGTACTTTATGATTGTATTCATGGTTGAGATCGCGGTTTGTCGATTGCAGCTTGACAAGATAGAATGAACTTTATAATTATGAATGCAAAGGCCAAAAAGAAATATAAATCAATGAGTTTTTTAAAGGGGGTTTTAACTAAGGTTTTAAAGGGTTCAGGAGGGAGGGTTTAAAAGGGAGTGGAGGGGTGTAAAGAGCCATCTCAGAGGCCTGGGAACGCTGTGAGGGCACTGGGGGTTGGAGGAGGAGGGGGTTCCTGAGAGGGAGAGGAATTTAACATATCTGTTGTGTGTGTGAGGGGTAGATATGGCGAGAGCAGGAGGACATATCCGATAAGGGGCGTGCGCTTCTGATATATACAAGCTGTGGCACACCCCGACCCCCATAGCTCTCCCTGTGATTTGGGTGGTACAGGCTTTCAGGCCCAGGGCCTTCAGCTGATCGTGTGCAATGCCAGGTCTGTGATCAATAAAGTCCCCCTCATTTGTGATCTGGTCCAGGAGTGGGGTCCAGACCTGGCAGGGATCACGGAGACCTGGTTGGGTCAGGAGGGGGAGGGACCCTCTTGTTGAGATGTGCCCACCAGGTTTTCGTGCTTTCTATCAGCCATGGGTTCAGGGGAGGGGCGGGGGAGGGGCGGTTTTAATCAAGGAGGATCTTGTACCAAGGGAGACCACTGTTCCACAGGTAGCTGTGAGTCCCTCTTGGTGAGGTGGGGGCCTGGGAGGCAGAGGGGTGTGCTGGTCGCGTACCTGGCTTCCTGCCACATGACAGCAGCCCTGCCAAGCTACTCGATGTCATCGCCAAGGTGACGTTGGAGACTCCCAGACTTTGGGTCATGGAAGACTTCAGCTTGTCATCTGCGGGGGAGACATCAGAGGTGGCTCGGGAGTTCAGGGCCAACATGATGGCCATGAACCTGACCCAAGTAATTCAGGGACCCACACACTTGGGGACACACATGCTGGATCTAGTATTTGCATCTAAAAAGTGGTTAAATGGTCTGAGTTTAGGGGATCTAGTGGTTGAGCCACTGTCATGGTCAGATCATTTTCTTTTTCGATTGAGCTTCCTCACTGCCACTCCCCACCACAAGGAGGCGAAACAGACCAAGTGGTTCTGTCCCAGGCTCTTGATGGACCCAGACAGGTTCCAGATGGAGCTTGGGCCATTTCCTGAAGCCTTGTCCCATGACTCAGCCGAGGTGCTCACTGCCACCTGGAATAGGGCGGCGGGCGAGAACCTAGATCAGGTCGTGCCTTTGTGGCCTCTGTTCTGGTATCGAACCACCCCGGCTCCCTGGTTTTCTGAGGAGCTGAGGGAGATGAAACACCGGAAAAGATGCCTAGAGAGCAGTTGGAGGGTCAGCCGCGCCGAGTCTGATCGATCTTTGGTAAGGATCCACATTAGGGCTTATCTTGACGTGATCAGAGTGGCTAAGTATAATTACTTCTCTTCTCTGATCGCGTCTGCCAATAATCGCTCCGCCGCCCTGTTTGGGGTGGTCTGCTCTACCTTCATTTGGAGGGGCACGAGGACCCCTTGCAGGGACAGGCGGAGGAGTTTAAAGGCTACTTTCAAGATCAATCAGATCCGGAGCGACCTGGACTCTGACTGAGTAGCCGCAAGCGGGGTGACGGATGTGAGTCTTCAGGATGTTATCTGGGATGAGTTTGAGACTGTTGCGCCTGAAGACATGGACAGGATCATTGGGTGACTTAAGGCAACCACATGTTTATTGGACTCGTGCCCCTCCTGGCTGGTACTGGCTTCCCGGAAGGTGACATGAGGCTGGCTTCAGAACATCATGAATGCTTCTTTGAGGGAGGGTGTCTTACCTGCCACCTTGAAGGAGGGGGTGGTGAGGCCTCTGCTCAAGAAGCTTTCACTGAACCCAGCTCTTTTAAGTAACTATCGTTCTGTCTCCAACCTTCCCTTTGTGGCGAAGGTTGTTGAGATTGTGGTTGCTCGGCAGTTCTCTCAGTTCCTGGATGAAACTGTCTATCTGGATCCATTCCAGTCCGGCTTCAGGTCTGGGTACAGCATTGAAACGGCATTGGTCACGTTGGTGGATGATCTCTGGAGGGCCCGGGATAGGGGTTGTTCCTCTAACCTGGTCCAATTAGATCTCTCAGCGTCTTTTGTTACCATCAACCATGGTATTATGCTGCACCGGTTGGGGGGGTTGGGAGTGGGAGGCACCGTGTTTCGGTGGTTCTCCTCCTACCTCACTGACCGGTCACAGTCTGTGTTGGCAGGAGGGCAGAGGTCGACTCCGTGGTGTCTCACTTGTGGGATGCCACAGGGGTCGGTCCTCTCACCTCTCCTGTTCAACATTTATATGAAGCCTCTGGGTAAGATCATCTGTGGCTTTGGGGTGGAGTGCCATCAGTGCGCTGATGATACTCAGTTGTACATCTCCACCCCAGGCCACCCTAACGATGCCATGGAAGTGATGTCCCAGTGCCTGGAGGCCGTGCAGATCTGAATGGGGTGCAACAGGCTCAGACTCAATTCCTCCAAGACTGAGTGGCTGTGGCTCCCGGTGTCCCGACATAGTCAGCTTACTCCATCGCTGTCTATTGGGGGCGAAATACTGGCCCCCACAGAAAGGGTTCGCAATCTGCGTGTCCTCCTGGCTGCACAGCTGTCCTTGGTTAACCATGTGGCAGCGGTCACCAGGGGGACCTTTTATCAGGTTCGCCTGGTTCGCTAGTTGCACCCCTTTCTGGATCGGGATGCTATGTGCACAGTCACTCAAGCACTCGTTAATGCCCACCTGGACTACTGTAATGCTCTCTACATGGGGCTCCCCCAGGGATGCATCCGGAGGCTTCAACTGGTACAGAATGCGGCCACGCAGGGGATTATGGGGGCCCGGGGCTGTGCCCATGTGTCCCCTCTCCTGTGCGAGCTGCATTTGTTACCGGTGGGCTTCTGGGTGCGTTTCAAGGTGTTGGTGACCACCTTTAAAGCGCTCCATGGCTTAGAACCCAGATATTTACAGGACCACATTGTATCAGCTAATACCTCTCACCGACCGGTATGCTCCCACACAGAGGGCCTCCTCAGGGTGCCATCGGCCAGACATTGCCGGCTGGTGAACCGTCCCCCTGAAATCTGAACTATCTCCGACCTCCGTGCTTTCCACCATGCAGTAAAAACACACCTTTTTAGCCAGGCCGGTTTGACCTAGTCACACTTCCCCCCCTGCGATACTTTTAATATTTTGAATTTTAAATATTTTAATTTGGTTTTAAATTGGTTTTAACATTAGGTTTTCTAAACTCTCAGCCACTTAAAATA
>JANHFO010000259.1:8055-18663 GCA_032468095.1 Pareas carinatus
GGGATCAGCTTGCAAGCGGAACTGGAGGCTTCCCAGCTCCCCGCGGGGGGGGGGCGGAGATTGCTCCCCGGGGTGCTGTGAAGCCTCCAGTTTGTCTTGCAAGCTGATCTCCGGACTTTGTTCCGGACATTGGAGCACCCTGCAGATGCGCAGAGATCGCACACCCGCGTTTCCAAATGAGAGGCCTCCGGACGCCATGCTCTTATCGTCCTATGGTGTGAAAAATACGGTAATTACATTTAGAGTTTATTTACTGTTGAATTTGTTTGGGCACATGCTGTTTTACCTGGTGCTTTCTGAGCTTAGTTGTTTGTTTACAAATGTTTCATTATCCAACTATGTAACATCATCAGTGCAGATTAATGTGGGGTTTGCTTCTGTTTATATTTCCATGGTTGAAACCTGAGTCCACAATTCAGTACTGAGCTACATATATTCTTTGCTATTAAATTCACCCAAACCACCCTTATCAAAGTCCATGGCTATAGATTATTTAAAAATACCAACACAGTTATGCAAAGTATAAATGCTTTGTAGTGATCCAGAAATATATTGATTATATTGTTTCTAAATGAAGACTTTAACCCTTATCCACTTGTTGGCTTTTTCATCTCCTTTTAGAAAATAGCTAACGAAAGTCATTTAAACCATTGGCTGCTCTAAAGACATACACTTAAATCATTTTTTAAAGATTCAGATGTTCATATTTTCAGAAAATAAAAGTAACCTTTCTTGAAGATTTGTAAAGAGTTAGATTAATAATCTGTGGTTTTCTAAAGGAATAAGGTAGTAGATAAATTTGTAACTCTTTACTATGCTTCCAGTAAGCATGTATGCTTTTTTTTGCCGTATTTTAAATGTATTTTAATTTGGTAATATTTTATAGTACCCTTCCTAACACTGAGATTACCTCTTGTCAGTTATAACAAGCAAGTGTGTGGAAGTCCAAGGACCTTTTCTACATAGACAGATAGACGTCATTTAGACCTTGTTTAGCAACTGTTCACAGTTATGAGGTTGATGAAGAGATAACTTTGTGAGTTTTTCTTGCATTGACTTCTGAAAAGCAAAGGAAAGCTGAAGAAAGATCACAAGCACAGTTCTGGTTTCACTTCATATCTGTTTTGCTTAATGACTGAATTGCCATCCCAATTGTGACCACTAAATGAGGACTACCTGTAACTGGTTTTGTCCTAATATGCATTACTTTGCACATTTGGACAATGATCTAAGGCACAAGATACAGTAGTCAGAAAAAATAATTTTGTTTGCAAGCTCAGTATGGAAATCTCATATTTTGCATTCATGACTGTATTAATTCTTCAGTTTCTTGAATAATTTGCCATTGGGAAATAAGCGACTTATTAATACACGAAAGAACACTGATGCTAATACTAAATTCCATTACTGTTCTCCATTGCAAAAGCTATTCATAATCTGCTTCCATGTTTGATTTGCTGTAATCAGCATAGGGATTTGTCCTATAGCTTGCTTAACATGCAGTGAAATCCTTTATCTAAACTTAAAAATTATGCAGCTGTTATTTCTGTATTTGATCATGACAGAATTCTGAAAAGTTTTTGAGTTGAAGTTCTTATTACAACTATCAAAGCAACATTTCTTTGCAAGGTCACTTCATGCTTAAAGTTTCAGATCTTAAATTTCTAATCAGTTTGTTATGACTGATATTTTAAGATCCCCATCTTCTCAGATTCTCAAACATTTACTTCTAGAAATTATATGCTCACTGCTTGTGTATATTTGAATAAAGAAATTAGTACCAGATTTTTACTAGTTTTCACTTTGGAAGGAACTGATGAAAATGCTTTTGGATTCAGGTACCGAATAGGCGGATTGGTATTCCCACTTTTGAAAGATTGGGTAGAGAAAAATCTTAGTGCAAATATGGAACATAAAACGACTCCTAAAGTAAGTAAATACATGGACCATGTGTTTTTTTTGCAAGTCTGACAGATTTTTAACAGCCTTGTTACCAGGATGCTAGCTTGTCAGTGAGAATCTGTAGTTGAAAATATATAGTCTGTTAATTCAAATTTTCCTAAGCACAGATTGTTTGCTTTACAGCTTCTGCTTTCATACATTGATAGATTACTGATTTTAATTGGTTGCAGTATTTCAAGATGTCTACTTTAAAAAACTGTAGAGTTCATTCTTCCGTCTCTGGAGGTCTGTGAATAGAAGTGTGGTATAAAAGTATTAAGAACTATATCACACATAGATTTATATTTGTTTAGCAGTAAACTTTAGTTATTCATTTCTCTGCATCTTTCTGAAGTCTGCTCCAGAGACTCCTCTATAGGATTTTTGTGTGAGTGTGATGAGCTAATAAAATGGGGGGGGATTGATTTGCTGAAAGAGAGGTTGCTGGCAAGAGGGTTAGAATTGCTTTACCTGCAGCATATTTGAAAATGATGCTCTTCTGAGGTGACTCAAATTATTGCTATTTTTTTTTTTTATTTTGAAGGCATCCATAAATATCAGTGATGTACCTCCCTCCATTGCAAGTGAAGAATTACTCCAAGACCTCCAAAATGCTAAAATTTCATATACACAGGAAGCGGAATCTAGACTTTTTAGAGCCCATGGTAAGCTAAATCAGCAGGCACAAAATAACATCTTAATTGCGTGCTTTCGACATTTGATGTCTTTGTAAGACTTATTTTTACCTTGTGTTTCAGGCCATTGCGTCCATGAGATTTTTGTGCTCAGGGAAGGAATGTTTAAGCGGGTTCCTGATGTAGTGGTATGGCCAGGTAAGCTATTCGGGATACTTTTCTCATTCTTGCCCTTCCCTGTTGTGTTTCCCACTAAACTTATGTAACAGTATTTTCAACTTTGGAAAAAAATGGAATTGAGAAACCATTTATAGAAGCCTCAGAATACAAAGTACCGTGTTTCCCTGAAAATAAGACACTGTCTTATATTAATTTTTGCTCCCAAGGTTGGCTAGGTCTTATTTTCGGAGGATGCTTTACTTTCGGGGAAACACGGTAGTTCGCCCACCCCCATCCCCGAATAACACCTGGCCCCGGATGCTTCTTACCTGATTCAGACGGCTGCAGAGAAATCGGGTGGGCTGTAAACTGCAGCGCTCCGAATTCACGCACTTGCAGCCATCTGTGAGACGCTTTGGAAGCACTTTGGGTAGCCGGCGCCTCCAATCTGGCTGAAAGCGCGCAAATTCAGAGCGCTGCAGTTTTCAACCCACCCGATCTATCTGCAGCCCTCTGAATCAGGTAAGGAGCGCCCGGGGCCGGGTGTTATTCAAGGGTGGGGGTGGGCGATCTACCGTGTTTCCCTGAAAGTAAGGCAACCCCCGAAAATAATATTATTTTCGGGGGATGCCTTGTATTCCAGCGTGAGGCAAAAATGTAAGTAGGTCTTATTTTCAGGTAAACACGGTATGTATTAAAGAAGTAGTCCAGAAATACAGCCTTGGAAATCTATCAAGAATGTTGTTTATGTTACATGTTGGTTGAACAGTTATAAAAATACAGCCTCTATTTGCACTTGATATTTGGTTTTCATTCTTTCAAAATAAAGGGAAGATGCAAAACTTATAATACACAGTGCCAAACAATAAAAACATATAAAATGATAAAATGTTGTTTTAGTCTATACAAAGCTCCAATTTTTCTGAAAGTCAAATGCAAGTCTTAAAATTACTTGCTTTTGAACATGAGTTTTAGACAATCAATTTTTAGTAAACAAATCGGTTGTAATATTTTTTGAAATGCATAAACATACCTTAATGTTTAGAGAGGATTGCACTAATTCAAGATGGGCTACTTTTACTTACCTAGCTTCTGCGCGTGGCATTTTCAGTTGTTGCACAAAGCTGTCCAGATGCAAGATTGAGAAATTCCATGTGATCATGAGTAGAGTGACACCTGTTATGTCTTTCCTTCAAAAAGCATGTCATTTTTATGATTATCTTGGTTATTGAGTGACATTGCTTTATCAGAAATAATGAACAAAATGTGTAGCAAACTAGTTTCAAGATTTGTGATTGTTTACTAACACTGTATGAAAATAGACTGTCACCATGCCATGATTCTAAACGTAATTCAAGCTCCAATTACTATCTCTTCCTATAATTATTTTATATTTTATTTTATTTATAAAAAATTATTGGCACCCATCTTATCATCAGGTAACTCTGGACAGCTTACAACATTATAAGGAAATCACAAGAAATTTAGTTTTTCCTAGCATTTTGTGTAGAATTTAATTTGCATGATTAAATGAATATTTCCCTTGGCATAACTAAAATAATTAAGCCCCATTGAAGCTATTGAAATAAACTCTAATTTTAAAACAGAGTTCTACTCATGAAATCAGTTTGGGGTTTCCAGTGCCGGAAAAGTTTGCTGACCATTGGACAGCATGATGCAAGGGTGCCATTAAACACATTTGATAATGGAAATTATTAGTGACCACAGATAATTGGAATGTATTAATCAGAGCTAGACTAGTTGCCTTAAAAAAGAAGGATTCTGTGCACACCCAAGTATCTTAGAACCACTTCAGGTTCAGGTGTGCTATGTATTCCCTCCCTGAAACTTGGTCTGTGTCCTACCCAGGACTATGGGCTTTGCAATTCTAACTTTATGGGAAACTTTTCCTGGAAGACTTATCAAGATCTACTGGTTTAGATATTAAGAATTAAGTATCTTTCAAGACTCTTGAATTTGACTGCTTTCTGTTTGTTTTACTCTTTTTTGTTGAATCTGCAACTTAATATTTGTACTGTAACAATAAATTCTACTGTATTGTGATTAATTAATCCAAACTACTTTGATTTTATGTTTTTTTTTAAAAAAAATACACATTTTAAAATGTTTATAATTTGGGCTCAAAACTTTTTTTTAAAAGGAGGCGGCTTACATTTCGTTTTCTCCCATAGTTAATACTTATTTTGCATTTCAGTTTAAAGCCATCAGAAATATTGGTGACTTTATTCTTTTAATACAATTAGGTATTTTAATTAATAGAAAACTGACTTCTAAATGTTTTGGACTTAGCTGCATTATTCAGTAATTTATGTGATAATATAATGTTTTAAACTCTTAATACTCTATTCATTTTAATAGAATGCCATGATGATGTAGTTAAAATTGTGGAAATAGCCTGCAAGCATAATATTTGCATTATACCCTACGGTGGTAAGTAATAAAGCTATTAACATTTTAAAAACTTTTTTAAGCCAGGTTTTAAAGAACAATTGGGGCATATAATGTCTTAAGATACAGTATGTCAAACAGAATTTAGTTTTATTAGCAAATAACCCTTTGCCATATGCTATTTTGCTTATGGAAATCCTTAAACGTGTCTTTTATCTAAATCCCATAAATATTTGGGACTGGGTATTGTTCTACTTGATCTCATCTCATACTTTATCCTTTACTCACATCCTAATTTCATTCATAGGATTCTCTAGTCTGTCAGTAGATGTCTTAAATTATAATCTTAGGGACTAATATTGAGGTAATAAATGAAATATAAATTGATCTGTTTCTCCTATCTGTAGGAGGCACAAGCGTTACCAGCGCACTTGAGTGTCCTCCTGATGAAAAAAGAACTATTGTTTCACTCGATACTTCACAAATGGTACGTGTACAAAACAGTTTCAAGTGATTTTCACAGAATGTCAAATCATAAAATGGTTCACTTGGTTCCCCTTAATTCTTCGAATATTTTAATCCTCCTGGAATTTATGTCATCGTTTGTGGGATCTTTATGCTGAAGAGTTGTGTAAACATTTTAATCTATTTTTCTCATGTTTCAAGCCCATTATTTCTCATGTGTTACTTGATAAGAAATAGTTCTTTAAATGACATCTCCTGCAGCCAATAACATGATGAGTTGGTAAAATACTTTCAGTAAGTGATCAATTTTCCAGAAAGAGCATTCAGAATATGGATCTTGAGAATCAGGATAATTTAACCAATGAGTATTAATCTTGCTAATAGCATTTCATCAATTTAACCTAAAAGTGAAATTTAAAGTTTTCAGATATTATATATATTTATACAGATGTGATGAGAGAAAGTTCCCCCTGGAATCCTCCTTTAGCTTTTTAATGACATCTTCATCAATCAATTTCAATAGTTTCTGAAATAGCCAAAAAGCCTTTATTTAATAGCACCCATGAAGTACTCTGCTCAATGACCACACAAGGGAACCGATTGATTGGATCTTAGGTACAAAACTGTGATTAAAAAGACCGCTTAAAAATATGGCAGTGCATTTTTGGTGAAACCAGATGTATAAGTTGAGACATCATTGCTAGTTGATAGCAGTATGAAATATGGAATTAGAAGATAGCTTTATCACCTCATTTTACATACCATCAAATATATTGGATTTTGTAGAGCTTGTCATTTAAAAAAGTAAGATCCAGATTGTGGTAAACCAGCTGAATTTGATTCATGATCCCAACCTATCCACATTCTTTAATAGTAATCAATAAAAATAAGGATACAGTTTAGATTTGAACTTTTTTAGTGGTAATACATATTACAGTAATAATAATATTAATAATAATAATAAAAATTAATAATAATAATGATGATAATAATAATAATAATAATAATGCTTTTATTTATACTTCGTCCTTCTCCTGAAAGACTCAGGGCGGCTGACAGGCCAGATAAAAAACACAGTACAACACAAACAGTAAAACACATTAAAAACATTAAATAAGGCCTAATTAAAAAGATGGGGAACACAATAAAATGACTTCCATCTAAATCCTAAAATTAACTAAAATATTTAAAACCAATCTAAGCCCCAAGTTAAAACAGGAGGACTAGGGTGCCAGCCGATATTGTCTGACCGGCGGCACCCTGAGGAGGCCCACTTTGGGAGCACGTGGGTCGGCGGAAGGTATCCGTGGTAGAATGCGGTTCTGCAAGTAACTGGGCCCTATGCCATGGAGTGCTTTAAAGGTGGTAACCAACACCTTGAAACGCACCTAGAAGACCACTGGCAGCCAGTGCAGCTCGCACAGGAGTGGAGTTACGTGGGCGCGCCCACTCGCCCCCAAAATCGCCCGCGCAGCCGCATTCTGGACTAGCTGGAGTCTCCGGGTGCATCTCAAGGGGAGCCCCATGTAGAGAGCATTGCAGTAGTCCAGGCGGGAAGTGACGAGGGCATGAGTGACTGTTCGTAGGGAATCCCGATCGAGAAAGGGGCGCAACTGACGGATCAGGCGAACCTGAAAGAAGATGTTGTGGCTTTCTCTTGGGCAGAATATCAGCCAGTCATTCTGTCCAAGCCTGAGCATGGATAACATGCTCTACACATGTTCTACACACACACGGGGGTGGGGGTGTGGTGAGAGAGAGAGTTGAGTTTTATGCTTTGTACTAAACTCGATCCATTCTCATCAAATTGCTTTACTTTAACATTGTAGCTGTTTCTGTTACAATTATTTATTTGTTTGTTTCAATTTATATACCGCCCTTCTTCCGAAGGGCTCAGGGCGGTGAACAGCCAGATAAAACAACAGGTCCAAGAACATTAAAAACAAATTAAAAATATTACACAATGGCCAAATTATATTAAAATTTTACAGATTAAAATTTCACTAAAAAAAACCCAAAATCATTCAATTAAAATCCAATTCAATACAATAAAACTACAATAAAAAGGGGGAAGCTAGGACAACCCGGCCTGAACAAATAGGTAGATAAGTCTATCTATTTTTCAGTGTCCCCATTTTGGCTGCAGCATCGGTGGCCCTCACCATGCATTTGCAAGGGTCCTCATAGCTAGATGCCCAATCAACCTTCAGTCTCCCTGCAAGATGCTGGGCCAGGTTCTCTTCCCTCTTTCTCTCTCTTAACTTTGCCTAACTCAGGATTGTTTTGAAAGTAAAGATATAAAGTGACAGCCAGCTGTTGCTTTATGCTTTTGGGAGAAATGACTTCATCATCATCATCACGATTATGGTTATTATCAATGATACAGGAGATCAGATGTCCAGCCTCTCATCAACTTTCCTCAGCCTGGTGTCCTCAGATGTGATGGGATTATAACGCTGAGCATTTAGAGACATCTGGAAGGCTCTCCTACTTGCAAAATGGGTGCCTATGCATGAGATAGAGTTCCATCTTCAGAGGGCTCACATACCTTATGGCTTTCCAGGAGCCAGTCTGGAAGTGTTTCGGGGGGGAGGAACCCTTAATGTTTGTTGTGCTTCTCTCCATGTGTGCCCCCCCTTCTTACCAGATAACCATGGAAACAGGGCAGCATTCGTGCATTTCTGCTCCTCCTGACAGCTGGCTGCCTTGGCACAGGCCTGTAACTAGATTAAGTATCAAATTCTGCAACCAGTGGGAAAGAGAAGAGCGAACAAACGTCATTCAAGCTGCCATAAACCCCCTCATCTTTTCAGAGGGCGAAGTGTCTCCTGACCACATGCTGCCAGCTGCAAACTGAAACTTTAAAAGGGCAGCTGTGTTTTTAAATCACATCTCTGATCCTTGATGAACTGAAACTTCATTAAAGACAGTTGGTACCATTTGGAGCGTAATGTTGCCGTTGCTCTGCAGGCACTTTTATTTTATTTAAAGGGGGGGGACATGTAGTAAACCTTGGAGCTCCTTTGTAGAACTGGAGAAAACTATGGTTGAAGTTAGCAACAGAAGACCAAGTTCATTAAGTGTTCAGACGGCTCAGGAAATGAACAGTCTCCTTTTCTAAAAATAGAACTATAATGTTAAGTTTGCTTAGTTATTGCTCTAAAGTAGTTGAAGCAACGGCACGGCAACCTGCAGGCCCAAACTAGCTGTCTCCAGAGGTCGCTCACCTGGGAAAATGCCTAATTGTTTATTGACTGCCTCCTAGAGGCCACTCTGTATATAAGCCTGTTGCGCAGCAGAAATTGCTGGCTTCATACGTGTTCCTGCTTGCTGTATATATGCCTTTGCTTCTCTACAATAAACCTGTGTTCTTATCTGCAACCCGTCTCTTCAATGCCTAAGAACCGAGTATAAAACAAGAACCATCTGGGCACATTGTTCAAACACACACAGTTCAACATCTGGTTGCTAAAATGCTTATTCTGAACCTCCTGTTCACCTAAAGGAGTTCTTAGCAGATGATAGAACTTGGGTGGGTCTCTTCAGACATTGGTAAGCTAATGTTTAATAGGCCCATCCAGTTTGATCTGTTAGAACATAAGAGAAGCTCTACTCATAAAAGTCTAGACTTATCTAGTCTAGCATTCATTTTCTCAAATGGCCAACCAGATTCCTCAAGCTGGGCTTAATTTCTCCAGTGGGTCCATTGAAGTAAAGTAATTTAACTAATTGATTTTATGTGTTTGCCACTTCAGCAAAGGGACCTTGTTCATTCTCCTGCATGGAATCCCCAACAATTCATTCAGCATCTGGTCATGAAATCCAGCATGGATTAGTGCATACAAGCAAAGGTCTTTTTTTGCAATTAGCCTTGAGTTCTTGGGAATAATTCCTTGTTTCTCTTCTGCTGCTTGTATTTGAACACAACTGATCAAAGTCCAGGGTCTTGTCTCTTGTGAAGACTTTGCTTGTTTTGACAGATCTTCCTCTATTTCTTTGATTCTTCTTACAGGATCACCTCTCCACAAACAGGGTTCCACATCTTCCACGGGTGCCTCCGAGAAGCTGTCAGGGTCAAAAATAGCCGAGGTGGGCGATGATTTCCTGGGGGACTTCGTGATGGGTGAACGTGTTTGGGTGAATGGAGTGAAGCCAGGCGTAATCCAGTATTTGGGAGAGACCCAGTTTGCCCCTGGACAGTGGGCTGGTGTTGTTCTAGATGACCCAGTTGGGAAGAACGATGGTTCTGTAGGCGGAGTGCGTTATTTTGAATGCCAGCCCCTCCAGGGGATCTTCACAAGGCCTTCCAAGTTGACCCGCCAACCCACCACGGAGGGCTCTGGAAGCGATGCTCATTCTGTGGAGTCTCTGACAGCTCAGAACTTGTCCTTGCACTCCGGCACCTCCACCCCGCCACTCTCCACTCGTGTCATTCCTCTGCGGGAGAGCGTTCTCAACAACACCATGAAGACTGGAAACGAATCTGGATCCAACCTCTCAGACAGCGGATCGGTGAAAAAAGGGGACAAAGACTTCAGACTTGGGGATCGTGTCCTTGTAAGTTCCATTTATTATTTCTTGAATGAGTAATATTTTGGGAATTTCTGAGGGCTTAACTTATTTTTTGAATGGGAAAAGTTGATTAGGATTTTTTGGCTGTCATTCCCGTTTTCTTTTGGAAATTCACTGTTGGCATTAGGGGAAAGAATACAAAACCCATAATGGAGAATATTTGTAACTCAGGGTTGAAATGTGGGGTCCTTGGTACTCTCTGAGTTTGCTTGTTTTCTTGCAGACGTTTCATTAACTAAACTAGGTCCAGGCCGGGCTATCCTGATTTCCTATGTGTCCTCTCGGGGTGGGTGTTTTAAATTTAATAGGGGTTTTATTTGGAGCTAGGTATTATAATCTCAGTCTTTAATTGAATTTGTTTTAATTAATTTTAAATTTTGTTTATATATCTATGTATGTTTTTAATGGCTGTGCACTGCCCTGAGTC
>JANHFO010000259.1:25496-41714 GCA_032468095.1 Pareas carinatus
TCATCAAGATAGGCCCTCGATAGTATGGAGGGCCATTGCTGTGAGAGAGGGCACTCCCGCAATGCACGGAGTTGAGTTGAGTTGGCCAAAATTAGCTATTCTAATTATTCAGTTATCCCCTCATACTTGCAGCTATAGTGTCCTTTAAGAGGGAGCTCATTTATGTGTGCAACTCATATTCAAATTCATTAACTTCCTTTTTTATTATGAACTCTTGAGATATATATTGGAAAGCTACTTCCAGTCCTGCATGAATAGACGAGAGGAATGAGTAAAAAAGAAACAATCATATTGCAGAGTACTCTATTTCATTTCAATTGTAGAACATAATTGTGAAGCAAGCAGAAACATCCCAGATTTGCAGTTTTGCAGAAGTTTTTTATTTCAACTGTCTTCCTATTGAAGACAACAGGAACTGTAGTCCAAAGGATCTGGAATGGAAACATTTTGACAAGACTAAAATTTAGATGAACTCTTATGAAGAAGGAAGAGTGTGGCGATGAATGCTACTGGTTTATCACTTACTTGCTTTTGGGAAAGGTCAAATATACAGAATGAAATTAGTCAGATATGTAAGCAGCCCCAGAGATTCTGGGTAAAATTAACAAATTTTCCTGACCTTTCAATTTCTTTCTTCTGTCCTCCAAAAGCTATCACTGTTCTGATAGCACCTAGGACCTCCTCAGCAACTGACCCAGCTTTTGCATATGCAGCAAGTTCCTGATTAGTGAATGCAGAAAGGATCTATGGAAAAGAACGAAGTATTGACTTTTCCATTTAAAGGAATTTTTCATGAAATCTAATACCAGCTTCATATTTTTACACAAGCATCCCTGGTGACACATTGGAGATTAGACACCGCCTACCCTCCAAAAAAGTCTACAATAAGGTTCTTCTTAAAATCAAGTAATTTCTACCTGCCCTATCTTTGTTCCTCTTTCCATGGTCAGAACTCTTCCATCCCCACCTTTCTCTCTTCTTAATAAGTTCCAGATTTGTTTTTCTTTTCTCCATTCTTTTTTATTTTTAAAGAATATGAACATGTTGTACAATGTGGTTACACCTAGTATCTTAATTTTTCAGAGGATGCAGGTTGAAGATTATCTTCCTTTTGGTGAATCAGAAATGCTGAGTAGAGAAGTGAAATGGCCTAAGTCCTACTCCACACAAAAGAGAAAAAAACAAGCTTCTAGGGACACCCCACTGATCTCTTGTGGGACAGTTGGGCTGTGTGTGTGTCTTCCTGTGTATACACTTGTGCACTGATGGCAACTTGCATGGGATTTCACAAAGGGGTCAAAAAAGTGAAAATGTCAGTCATGACTGAGCAACCAAATCCTATTCTCTTTTATGTATGCCACACGCAGATAATCTAGATAAACTGTCAACACACACAGAAACATAGAAACAATCAAAACTCAATTTTACAGAGAAATATAATGGCATTTTTGTGACTGAAATACCTGCCTTTGCCCAAACTCCAGCAGAGACTCCTAGAACAGGACTGACAGCAAGGATTACAAGAGTCAATTTCCATCCTTTAGTGAATCCGACTATAAATCCTGTTAGAAATGCGGATATTCCCTGAATAAGCATTCCAATTTTATCACCAATTCCTTCGTTGATTTTGGATACATCACTGAAAAGAGTAAACTTGTTAGGGCAATATTCAGGAAATGACTATCTTCCCCCTCCCAAATTTTTATTAAATTATAACATAACATACAAAAAAAGTATAAAAACAAGCAATGGAAAAGTAGGGAAGGAAAGGGGAAAAGAGAGAGTGAAGGAAAAAAGGGGGGAAAAGAAAAGAAAAAGGTGTTGACTTCTGACCTCCTTTAGTGCAGTAAATTATAGCAATAAACAAGTCTCAACTTTTGACATTCATACGTAATTTGAACAGTCACCTCTGTATCAACACATCTATCTAATCAGTAAAACCCACAATCAAAGTTTCATTCTTTTCAGCCTTAGGCACAAAGTCGAGGAGTGGCTTCCAAGGATCTACGATAGTTTTTATGTTATTCTCTTTAAACAGAACAGAAATAATAAAAAAGGAAGATCAAAAATTAGTCAGCACCAGATGCATGGTTTTTGATTGAAACATTTAACTGGTCTACATCCACTCATTGTGAAACAGTTCAACAACATTAGTACGTAGGAGGTAAAATTGAAGAATGGCTAGTGACTGGGAAAACCCACCTGATAATGAAAGATCCAGATACTGAAAGGGGCAGCACACCAGGCAACTACAGACCAATTACTTGCTTATCAACAACTTTCAAATTGCTAACTGGTGTGGTAGCTGTTGCAGTCCAACAGCACCTACTTGAAAGCTGTCCCTTTCCACTAGAGCAGAAAGGAAACTGCTTCAATAGCAGAGAAACAAAAGATCAACTCCTAATTGACAAAATGATTAATAAGACAAATCAGAGCAGCAAAAAGAAGCTACTCTGAAAAACTGAGCAATCAGCTCCCCAAAAATGAACCAGCAAATATGTGGAAAACTCTTTAAAATATCACTGGTTACAGCAAACCTCTATTACATGCTGAAGGGAACCAACAACTAGCAGATGATCTAAATATGTTTTACTGTAGATTTGAAAGAAAACAATTTATCAACTATCACCACCATCTTCACCCAAGAAACACCAACAACAGCCAAGCTTCCTACTATAAGCTCCATCCTTTTGAACGAACCTCCTCTTGTGATCACCGAAAAGGCTGTGTGAAACCTATTTCATAGGCAAAGTCTTGGAAAAGCACCAGAACCAGACAAAGTAACTCCTGTCTGCATAAAAGCTTGTGCTGATCAACTAGGCCCAATCTTTACCCACATTTTTGATAAATCACTTAAGATGTGCTATGTTCCTTCTTGCTTCAAACAATCTACTACCCTGTTTCCCTGAAAATAAGACAGTGTTTTATATTAATTTTTGCTCCCAAAGATGCACTGGGTCTTATTTTCAGGGGATGTCTTATTTTTCCATGAAGAAGAATACGGTACACACAATGTGCCTGACTCCTGCCCCGCGCAATTCACTGTCTAATTGTGAGTCAGCCAGACTCCATCAGGGCAGAGCGAGTAGCAGGCGACAGCTTGTCCTGGCAGCGGCGCGGGCTCTCTGATTAAAAGAGACCTCGCACTTTCTGTCTGCTCCAGCTGCGCTGCGGCCAACAGTGAGCTGCGCAGCGGCACCCGCCGCTACAGTCCAGAGTTACGGTACCTTCAGGGGGCCTTATTATCAGGGAGGCCTTATGTTTGGGCGGGATGCCTTATATTTCAGCGAGAGACAAAACTGAAAGTAGGTCTTATTTTCGGGATGTCTTACTTTTGGGGAAACGGTAGAATCACAATCTTCAAAGAGGTTAGTTCATAAGCAATCATTGAGTTCTGATCTTAGAGTCAGTTCTTAATTGCTTTAGTAACAAAAACCACAGAAAAGAGTAGAAATTAGCGGAATAGGAGTAGGAATTATCTTCTTATACTCTTCATTCAAATTAGATTTACAGTCAGGATGATGGAATTCTGTCAGGAGCAGTCTTAGTGCTGAAATTTATTTCTGTGACTGTTTAAAATTATTTTCAGTGAAGCTTATTTGTTATTCTAGGTATTTTTGTACACAAAAGTGAAATGGAGTATATTTTTAATTTCACATTGGATAGTACAACAGTTTTAAAATGATTGTCCAACAATAGAAAGGGAGATACTGGACATGAAGTATAAATATTTCAAAATGAAGAACTGTACATAAAATGTATATAAACCTTGAATATCAAGTTTGAAGGTTCATACTATAAATCAGTCCCTCCACGTAGTGTACATAACACTGTGTACAAAGAATAGCATGACTGAGGAACCGCTATACTGGACAAAAAAGTATCCAATTTGCCTCTAAGAATTCCAAAACTCATATGAAGGCAGGTCATGCTCCAGTTCAGAAAACTGTTTACAAGGTTTTGAATTCTTTAGTAGTTGCTATGCTATAGGGTGAACAAAGAAAAAAGTAGGATGACAGCCTGAATGACACCAAAGCCAAATACATAGCATTTGATAAATAGATGGCATATGAGTGATATTTTACAATTGTCATAGTTGGCTCTACATGGAACAGGGATTGTTTCAACAACTTGAAAAAATTTTTGGACCACCATGATAAAGAGAAACAACCAATCAACCAATGTAAAAATACAACCATCTGTTTATTTAAAATAAAAATAACAAAGTTGCTGCTAAGGTATGAATGCAATGCTAGCAGATGTCTTTCTAGAGACAGAAGATCCAAGTGTGCTCTAAAATTTTCAACCACACACCACGGTGTAATTATTTATAATGCTAACTGGAGGTCCAATTGGATGACCCTCCAAAGTAGCATAGAAGAACTTCAATTTTTTTCAGATAAACATGGGTCAGTATGTTATATATGCTTCCCAGTTGATGGGATGAGAACAACCATAGTTTAATTTATAAAGTAGTCTCTAAATTAGAGGTCTAACTTACATACAGTAGTATGAGCACATTTGAGTTAGACTTCAGTAACAGATATGACCAACAATATCTATATCCCTTAGCAGTGAATGTTGCATATGACCTAATTCTGATAACATAATCCAAAATCATTATATCAGACAGTATGAAGTGGCATAATCTAGATTATTTCGGTGCACATGAAAAGTTAATTGGTGACAGTTATATGCTACACTTTATTGACTAGGTAATGGAAAAATCAGGGATCAGTTTTGCAAAAAGTGTGTAACATTCTGAATAGATGATATCCACAGGAAAAAATAATTCTGCTAGATGACATAAATGAAAGGTGGCACAAATCACAGTACAGAAAAAAATACTTCCTCTGCCTATCATGAATTTTAGTGAAATAAAGAGAGAGTAGACTAGCTTATATTGGTGCATATTTTCATGGCTCCTATTTGTTATATAATGTTGGGATTCATGGTTTGGTGACCATAGTCTACTAAACAGCAGATTTCCTGATGTTTTGCCAGTAACTCTGGCTGGCATCTTAGAAGGCAAGGTGGTATCCTGCATGTCTGCCTTGAAGCCTAACCATAATGGTGGTCAGTTTGGGCAGTATACAAAAAGTACAACTAAAGCCCAATCTGATCCCAACCATGCTCATGGTACAATGCTATGTAAAGTAGGAACTCAAATCTAAAGATTATTTTGTAAGTCAACATACTGTTTGTCTACTGAAACAAAGGTCAGGTTCCTGGAAATGTGCTGTATAAGCATAATACATAAGCCCAAAATAAGAAGGAATGTGTAAGTACAACAAGAACTTTACTTGCGTGTTTCAGTATGCACTGATGTTGCTACCTAATTTAGTAATGAAACTTCTGCAAGAAAACAACCAAGCCCAGAGACCACCAGGAATCCCTCCCTCAGTTCAACCCTGAATTACAAATATTTTCTTCTACCAGAACTACAGGCATCTACAGACCAGTCGCACTGACATCAGTAATTATGAAAACTTTTGAAAAACTTGTGATGGTCCACCTGAAAACTATCACAAATCAACTACTAAACCCCTTAAAATTTGCCTGCCATGCAAACAGATCAACAGATGATGCTATTAATATGGTACTACACTACATACTCCAACATCTTGATTATCTAAAGACATAGGCAAGAATCCTTTTTGTGGACTTCAGTTCTGCATTCAATACTATTATTCCAGATATTCTTATAAACAAACTGACTCAACTAACTGTACTTGACCACACCTGCAAATGGATCATAAGCTTCCTAACAGATAGGAAGTAGCAGGTAAAGCTAGGAAAAATAACACCAAAAACCTGTAAAATCAGCATAGGTGCACCTCAAGGATGTGTGCTCTCTCAATTTCTCTTCTCCTTTTACACCAATGACAGGACTTAGAAACTGACCATGAATGTATCTTGATTGTATTCTTGTTGTGTATATATGTAGGTTTTGAGCATTATCACTTAAGACAAATTCCTTGTGTGTCCTGACACATGGCGAAAATAAATTTTGATTCTGATTCATCATCTAAATGATGCTACTTACATAAATGCAACAAAAGTCATGATGAAATTGCATAATTGTGTTATATGAAATATCATGATCCACGTCATTATTTTGATGTTATCAAGGCTTGTTATGAATGCCACTAGCTGCAGGAATCAATGTTTAAAGATCATCAATTCAAGAACAAATGTAGAAGCAGCAGTGCAGAGCAATGACTTCCTCCTTCCTTTAAGATGGGATGCCTTAGATTAATGCATCTAAATGTAGTATTTTTTCCCTGTTCAATCAACTCTCAGAAACTGTTTGGACAAATCCCGGCAGTTTTTCAGAGGAGGTTTGCCATTGTCTCTGTCCTAGTGCTGACAGTAGATGACTAATCCAAGGTCACCCAGCTGGCTTTTGTTCTGGGCAGGGGGACCAGATGAAACAATGAGTCAGGAAAGGTTTTAACAGACTACCTTACCTGGCCTCAAAACAGTAGTCAATGTCCAAGTCCAAGGGTCAAGAAGCCAGAAATACATGGAGTCCAAACTGAGGTCAAAACAGGAATGCAGACACGGAAACAAGGCTGAGGTCAGGAATACAGAAATGCCAAAACAGAGTCAAGCTGAAGTCAGGAATACAGGAATACCAAAGCAGCAGCCAGGATCAAACAGTTGTTGAAGCTAAGCAACTGTTTGAAAACCAGCAGTTTTTAACCTTCTGTGGAGGGTGGAGGCCGTCTGCCACACCCCCGGCAATGCCCAATAGGTTGGCCCTGTGAAGGGGCCGAGGCACAACAAAAACATGCTGCTTACCTAACAACTGCCATGATTCATTTAACAACGGCGGCAAGATGGATCATAAAATGGGGCAAAACTCCAGGTCCTAAAAGGGGGGTATCACCTGACCCCAGGACACCGCAGCCACGTGAGCAGGTTGCCAAGTGTCCAGATTTTGATCATGTGACCAGGGAGAGGTTGCTATGGTTTTAAGTGTGGAAAAATGGTCACAAGTGACTTTTTTTTTGGTGTATTATAAAATTGAACGGTCACTAAACAAACTGTTGTAAGTTTAGGACTACCTGTATATATTTTAATATATATATATTACAATATATACAGGTAGTTCTCAACTTACAACAGTCCATTTAGTGACTGTTCAAAGTTACAACTACCCTGAGAAAAGTGACTTACGCTTGTTTTTCACAGTTACGACCTTCATAGCATTCCCCATGATCATGTGATCAAAATTCAGATGCTTCACAACTGACTCATTGTTCCAACAGTCGCAATGTTTCGAGGTCACGTGATCCCCTTTTGTGACCTTTCAGACAAGTGTAGTCAATGGGGAAGCCAGATTCACTTAACAACCATGTTACTAACTTATCACAATTCACTTAACAACTGAGGCAAGAGAGGTCATAAGATGGGGCAAAACTCACTTAACCTATGTCTCGCTTAACAACATAAATTTTGGGCTCAATTGTGGTAGTAATTCAAGGATTACCTGGATATTATTTTTACAATTAACTCGAGGCTGTGAATGCACACACACACACACACACACTACTCCTTCCTCCTCCTATTTTCCCCATAACAACAACAACAACAACCCAGTGAGGTGAGGTGAAATGAGGTAAAATGACTGTCCCAAAGTCACCCAGCCCGTTTTCATAGCTAGAACTCATAGACGTCTGGTTTCTAGCCTGGTGCGAGGTTCTGTCAATTGCAGCTTTCAAATCACCTTCAGGGTCAGTCCTATCTGAATGTTAGGGTCTAGGTATGAAGCAATGAGCGTATGAATTATAGCAGAGAAGGCTTCCCGGCCCAGGGAAGGTTGCAAGTGGTGGCACCAGCCAAAGCTCAGCACGGCTCTCCCAGGCGCTGTTCTCCGCCTGCTTCATCAAGCAGAAGTCCCCGATTGATGGAAGGATTCAATTTCTATAGCCGCCCATCTCAGGAAAGACTGGGCAGCTGAAGCTCCACGAGGGCCCTTCCGTAGGGTCCTATGTTTTCTAGGACAGTGGTTGCCAACTGTTTTGACTTCAGGGACCACTAAATTCATAATTTTAAATCCTGCGGACCACTAATGTCAATTTTTTTAAAAGATACATTTAATAATGATCAGAGAACTTCCATTTTATCAATATAAAAGATTTAATATAACAAAATTTTAAAAACTTATTATAACAAAATCATAAATGCTTATTTGATCATAACAAAATCTTTAAAGGTGGTTTAATTGTAGCAAAATGATTAATGTTAGTTTGATTATTACAAAATAATTGAAGTTTCTTTAAGTATTACACATTTCAGTGTGATATTTGTTCCTGCTTGAGAGAGAGAGAGAGAGAGAGAGAGAGAGAGAATGAGAGAGAGAGACAGACACACAATGAGAGAGAAAGAGAGAGAGAGAGAGAGGAACCATACAACTATACAAATAATGCAAATAATCTCCAGATTTTCCTGCAGATCACCAAAATTTTCTCGCGGCTCACTGGTGGGCCCTGGTCCACAGGTTGGCAACCACTACTTTAGTGTATTAAGTTCTGAGATGTCAAATTCTTCCTTATTCCATCTATGATAGCAAAAAAGGATGTAGAATAGCTTTTCCTGAATATTTAATATATTCAGGAAAATATTTTATATACTCTCATTTATGTGCAATATTAAACAGATTCTCTATTTTATATAGGTGGTTCATATAAAAATGGTAACGCCCAAAGGTGTAATACAGAAAAACTGTCAAGGACCACGCATGTCAACAGGACCTGATATTCATCATTTCATTTTAGGATCTGAAGGTATAATTTTTAAACATTTGCAATACTTTCATGCTTTTCAGTTATGTTTCTATAATGCAATATTTAACTAATTCTTCTGATTTAAGGAACAGGAATTTTACTAACTGTTCATCCAAACCATTTGCAAAGTTTTTCATCAAAATATGGAATATTTTCCTAAATATGTCTATTTTTTCCTTTGTAGTCAGAAGTCATTTCCATTTAAAATAACTGATGTTTGGCAGTGAAAATACTAGAAAACAATTTAGATTTTTTGCTTATGCCAAACAATGTGAATTATTCTCATTACTCTCATTTTAATGAATGCTAGAGCATACTTCGTGCTAGGTCCTTTGACAAATCTACTTCACATGTTGAGTTTTAGTTACATTTCAGAGGATTAAATAACCAATATTGTTTTAAAAGTTTAATCTTATAATATGCTATAGGGAATAAGTACTATTACATTTGAAAGGCTAATTTTCACAGTTTGAGAAATACTGCATTCCCTGTACATTATCATTTGGAGTTTTAAGGATGGGAAACGTTTAAAGAAATGAACTACACTATTGTGTGGTTTTCATTTTTAAATGACTTTAGATATGTGGAATAGGATTTTGGATATTGGTTTGAAATCATAAAATTCTCTATATTTTTCAGCTACAGTAGCCAAATGATTATTTTCCTCTTTTTATAAAGGAATCCTTGGAGTGATAACAGAAGTTACAATAAAAATTCGACCAGTCCCTGAATACCAAAAGTACGGCTCTGTAGTATTTCCAAACTTTGAGAAAGGGGTGGCCTGTTTAAGAGAAATAGCAAAGCAGGTAAAGTAATCTTGTCTTCAAATTGTATTTAATAGCACTTTTTAAAAGCTGCAGTATCACTAGATGGCATGCTTGTGCTCTACTCCGGGGTCTCCAACCGTGGCAGCTTGACAACTTGTGGACTTCAACTCCCAGAATTCCTCAGCCAGCAAGGAGTTTAAATCCACAAGTCGTCAAGGCGCCAAGGTTGGAGACCCCTGCCCTACTCTACATGCCTCTCAGGCTGAGGAATATGTTTAAAACTGCAGTTCAGTAAATGAATCAGTTCCCACAGAGGGCTAAGTAAAATGTTTTTAAAAATGTTTTTGAGAATTGATTTCTTGATGCCACGAATAATAAACATAGGATTATTTCCTGTATCAATATGGTTTGATTATTTAAACAGTTTATTTATGTTTTTATAAAAAAAAAAAAACCCACCCCAATTCTGCCTTATCATGTAAAACAATCTTAAAGTGGAAAGAGGCAATGCAGAGTAAGTCACTGAATAAATTTTACCAAAATCGGCTGGTCTTCAATTAGACCTGAGTATTTTAAGTCCAATTTATATCAAATCAAACTATGCTTCAGTGTGATTAAACCTGGATATATAAACTATTTTCGTATAGTACAAAAACTTGAATGTTATGTTTGGAGTAGAGTTATGCTACTTAAAATATAAACATCCTCTTCTAGGAACAAGAGATTATTGTAGTGGCATCAGTTGAGTATATTAAAAAAATCTTTTAATGTATTGAATTTTATGTGACTAGAAGACATTCCCTTCAAAGTCTATTATTCTAAGAATCTAAGGAAGTAAGATATAAGAAGGAAAGGGATAAGCAGGCAAATTTTCAGAAGTAGGCTTTTCATTTATTTCCATTATTACATTAAAAACAGTATTTTTTTTATAAAAGCATAGTTAATATAACTTTGAAATACAGACCAGTGGAATGCACAAAATAAATCCATAACATGAGGATAAAGGCAAAGCACTTTTGAGGATAAATAATCTTCCTCAGTTCAAAAAAATGTTGCTGAGAATTTGGCCTTTCATGCTTACAATTTTGAAAAAAAAGGTTAGCACAAATTTCTTGACATGGATACAGAGTATTAATAAAGACCAGAAAACCAAAATAATAGTTAATGGTTCTTTATCACAACAATAGAATATGCTGATGGAGATAAGATTGTCCCCTCTCATCTTGTTTACTTTTTTTATTGGCATTAGAGTACAACCATTGGCAATCAGAGAAGGTCAGGCAAATAAAATCCCAGGAATTAAATTAGTAATGTAAAAACCTAAATTGAAATTATTTGCTGATTATGTTGTATTTACAATTACTCAACACAGCATCAGTTTAATAATGTTAATGAATATATCCAGCAATACGGCTCCGTATTTAGGTTACCAGAATAATTTAAAAACGAACAACAACAAATGCTGACAATGAAACTTAGCAGAGGGAGAAAAGTAAGACAAAGATTTTTTTTAAATAATTACCTATTATGTTAGAAAAGTGTAACGGCATATATTTCTAGATGGAAAAACTGAATCTGTTATTTTTAGAGGAAGAATTGCACCTTTTAAAATGAATGTTCTATCAAGACTCATTTTTCTTTTTTAGTCGATCTCAATAGAGATAGAAAATAGGATTTAAGTAACTAATATAAACAAATAATGAATTACAAAGACCAATTTAAATTTAGACTTTGCAGGATTCAGATGAGTAAGGTAGATTAGAAACTTCAGATTTCAAACAGCATTCTTATTTTAGTATTTAATAGTGATTCTTACTTTTTTAATGTATTATAATAAATTCTATAATAGGTAGTTAATCATTGTAAAGCTGTAATCTCCCAGACATTGTAGATCTTTTGTTTACTTTCTTTGTGTTTTATTCATTTTTCCTGTCTTTTATTTCTCTGCATTTATATTTCTTTCAGAAATTAAATTAAATTTAAAAAGGTGAATGCCTTCTCTCTCAATTTTTAATTTTCCCATAATACCAGATCTTATGCTACTCTGTCTCCCAAGCCTGAGGGACATTTTTGAAGAAGATAGAATACAGTATATGAAACAGTCCATTATACAAGCACACTTCTATTTGTTTTTCTAATTATATATATTTGATAATATGTTTTATCCTTTCTCCTCTCTTCTATTAAATGGCTATGTATTCCTTAAATGCTCAGATCTTCCATTGTCTTTTCATTACTTTTATTTGACTTTTATTCTTTAATTTACTCTGGTCACCTTTTGACTATTTTAAAATTATAATACCTGATTTTACAAGTGTACCTCTTTGGGTGAAATTTAACATTATCCAAGCATGTTTTCTCTTCCCTGCCTGCATCCTACTTAAAACCTGATCGAGGGAGTCTCCTAATTCACCAATGCAGATTTTAAAGGATACAAGGCAGATTACAGAGGGAGAACAGATTATACAAACAGACAAGGGAAACTGGTGGTTGAATTCATCCCTCAGACTTAAGCAATGTTTTTTCTTTGCTATCACAATTCTGAAATGGTATTTGACCTGTTAAAATTGATTTTGATTTATGATCTTGATGACGGATCCTTGGATCAAGAGAGATGGCACGCGGCCAATTCCCCCCTTCCTTCCCAACTCCCTCTTCCCATTCCCTTTTCCCCAAACCTCACAATTTTGTAAATATTGTTAAAGTTCTATGTTAGTTATTCAAGTTATCTGTACACCACCAATTCCCCCCTTTCCCCTACCGACTCTCTCCCCCCTTCGCATTCCCTTCCCCCATATCCCATATTTTGTAAATATTGTCAAAGTTCAATGTTAAATTTTTATGTTTTCTGTACACCGACCTGAGTCCTTCGGGAGAAGGGCGGTATATAAATCTAAATAAATAAATAAATAAATAAATAAATAAATTTCTTCCTTTTTGGTTCTTCAAGCTGAGAATCATAGTAACTTATATCTCAATTCTGTCCCTCAAGGCGGTGCTTTGAAATGTGTGGATGTGTGTTTATGTTTATGTACAGTGCTTGTCTGCAACCTTTAACACAGTTGTGTCTTTTCCTGGAATAATGGGGGTATAAAGCACCTTTTCAAAATCAAATCCAAAGTACTGTTATAACCCTTCTGATCAATATCTATACCAAATGACAATTCCAAAGAATTCAAAACTATAATTCCTGGGGTGAAGACTGATAATTAAAATTATATATAAGAAAGAAAATCATGCAATTCTGCCATTTGGGCCATTGTGCATAACTCCAATAAAAAATGAGAATGAAGATAAGTCAAAATAACATCCAAACTTTTCAAGGAGACCCACCCACTGCAAATCCCCACTAAGAGACTTACAAGGTAACTGAGGGCACTAGCTAATTGTGTTGCGATAGTGAATTTCCAGCCTACTGTTATCCGCCCTTTGTTATTGCGCAAAAAAACATCCAGGGGACCATGCTCAATGAATTCTTCCACCATTATATCTGAAAACCAAACCAGAAGAGGGGTGGGAAATATAAGATAAGTAAATGGATTAGCATCCTTGCTCTACAGCAACAAGTGTTAATATTGAGTACAAAATATGAGCAGAGATGGGAATGGGCTATTTTTACATATTTTAGATAGATCTAAGACATTGATGCACACGCTCAAAACTCTTTTTTGGAATCTCTAGAACCACTATTCCTCATCATTTTAAGGCACAAAATAAGTTGAATCATTGATATAAGACCTACAAAAATGTATCAATTGTTTAAAATTAAGAACTTTCTATGTGGAAAAGGAGGAAAAATTAATTCCACCCACTTAGCACAATAATCCAGTTCCCTGTGGCTTCTGAATATCTCAGAAATATTAACTGCACTTACTGGCCATCAAAAAGTATCCCAAGCTAATCTAAAATATCTCCAGAAGAAAGATGACCTATTGGTTAGAAATTGGACAATCATGTCAAGATATAGTTGAGTATGGATGTGGTATCAGTTTAACACACTTTTTTGCTAGATACAAAAGGAGATAAAACACTATTAGGCAAGTTAAGAATCAAAAGTTTTGCAAAGATACATCTTGAAGCTTGTGCATAGCTGAAGCAGCAGAAGAACTATATTTGAAAGAAGCAGACAATACATTCATGAACCTTTCAAAGAACACAATTAATACTCACTCTCTGAACCCCATACACATACCCCATGAACAAAGGCTAAGTGGATATGGGACACCTGGCTCATCAGGCTGGCTGTTTCAAAGAATGCCTGCGGAGAAGAAAGGGAAGACATCACATCCAGACCACAGGCCAAGGAACATAGCAGGAGTAGTCTATTCCAGCCATAGGCTCCTAAACTACCAATTTGTTCTCAACCTAAAGCTGGAGCACAGAACACCTGCTGCCATAAAACAATAGTTAATTTCTCATTATTATTTTTTTACAAAAGTCAATAGGTTTATTTTAGAAGATAGAATGAATAAGCTTTACTAACTTAAAAAACATTTCTTCAATATGAGTCCTTGTTCAGATGTACTTTTATTTCTCTTGCTTATGTTTAAAACAATTTTATATATCATTTACAAACATATGTGTTTTAGTACGAGGGACTAAGATAAGCTATCTTGGGTAGACAGGAAGCCTTGGTTTAGTTAAAAATGTGATACCTTTTAAGAATGTGGAACTTGTTTCCCACCATTGGCTTGAATTAATCAGGCAAACTGAAAAATCATGAGTGATATTAACACCATCACAAAGAAGACTGCTGCTCAGCAGCTGTCTCCTGAGGACAAGCTGGATCAAAATCCAAAGGCCTGATTCAGGCAGAGTCCTGTTATCCACAATGCTCAGTGCTAATTGTCTCTGGAGCAAGTTAATCATTACTCTTCAGTAGATAGCAGATAAATAGATGGAACACAATACTCACACAAGATTTACTAATATCCTACCTACCCACCCACCCCCAAGATGGCACGTTGAACAGCAGGAGGATTTATCTCTGCTGCCAATGATCAGTTGATTTTGCTGCCAAAGCTGGTTTTACTAATTTACTAACGTCCCACTCCTAACATATATTTCTACATATCTACTCACCAGAGCAATGTCCCTATGACTTGGGTCCAACATCTTAAGCACCACATGCATCTCACGGCTATTGTTATTCCGCTCAGTAGAAAAATACTCTGCCTCATCATCACTGTTGATCCCACTGAATACATGAAGTACACCATCATAAATGTTGGTTCGTGTTCCTTGCCCCAAGTGTGCTCTCTGGTGGGGAATATTGTACCAGTGTTAAACCATGTTCCATTGCAACACAAAAGCTACTTAATCCTTTAATTGGAAACAGAAGCAAGAATCGGATTCATAATTATATGAAAATCAATAAATTCAAAATCCTACTTGTGAAAAAAGAAGACAGTAATCTCCACTGTCAGGCATTCATCTTGCTTTACTCAGATCTCTACTCAAAGTCTACTTCCATAGCCCCAGAATTACAGGAAAACAAAATTGGATCTATTAGTAGCTTCTAAGCCATAATTTGTATTCACTGATATTGCTTTTGAAACTGACAAAGAAAGCTAGATACTTTTTGGCTGATACTCTTACAAACCCAACCTTTCATCTTCTAATGTATTCTAATGTAATGCTGACCTGTGTAATCTCATTCTTCCGAATCTGATGAAAACTCAGCTGAGCAGAATTCAGAATCTGCCTTGTGCTGTCTTTCACTTTTCGTATGATGAGCAAGTCTGAGATTTCTGCAGAACATAAATAGTCCAAAGGTTCTGATCAAGAAAACTACACTAAAACAATAGCACAGAATCAGAACATTTAAGAGGAAACATTTAGCAATTTTATTCATTCACAGAAAATAAATAGCCCAGGTAACAATTGTTTAATGCTACCAGGGAAGGTATGTTTCCCTAAAAACTGCACTTAATTTAAAAAATGTACTATATAAATGTTTTAAAAGTTGTTCCTGAAAGTATTCAACCAACAATTCTTCCTGAAACTAACTATTTCTGCCAATGTATTAATGTCAAACA
Organism: Pareas carinatus; assembly: GCA_032468095.1. Lineage (NCBI taxonomy): Eukaryota > Metazoa > Chordata > Lepidosauria > Squamata > Pareidae > Pareas > Pareas carinatus. The sequence continues at coordinate 41,094 of JANHFO010000259.1, forward strand.
GTACATTTTGCTGGATACTAGTTCTGGCAACTTTGCCCTCCCTCATAGCATATGTGCTTATCAAGGCAATCCAGACGGTTTCAGAGTTTCCCCTCCAACTGCCATTACAAATTAAGCTATGAGATGTGTCTGGATACAATGAAGCTGATTTTCTAAGACTTGGGACCATATCTATGAAATCCTAGGAAATACATCTTGTATTCATGCTAATCTTTCCTGAGTTTTTATCACTTAGATTTAATTTTAAATGCCTGCACTACAAAACAAGAGGGCATTATGATGTTACATTTAGATTTTCATTTTTTCCTTGACTTCGTACTACTACAATTATTAACTTTATTAATTTATTACATATGTCCATTTCGCAGTTACTCTTGGTAGTGTACATAATAAAATCATCAAACTACATAAAGCCTTAAAACAGTCATTTAAGTTTAAAAAACAAAATAAAAAATAGAAAAGTGGCAAAACATGCAAGGAGTAAATTCAATTAACTGTCATATGACCATCGAGTGGGTTCCACTTTATAATGTTGGTTGACAGAATCTTTCTTTTTCTTTCTTTCTTTCTTTCTTTCTTTCTTTCTTTCTTTCTTTCTTTCTTTCTTTCTTTCTTTCTTTC
>JANHFO010000259.1:41814-52967 GCA_032468095.1 Pareas carinatus
TTTTACTGAATGATAAAAACACTTTGCAGAAGTTCAGTGTTTAACAGTTGGTCAGACAGCAGTACTTTTTCTCATGCCAGTTTTTTTTCAGGCGCATTGATATAATTTAATTTGTATGTTTCATCACTATTCTTTATTCTTTTCTCATAGCGATGTGCTCCTGCATCCATTCGCCTGATGGACAATGCACAGTTTCAGTTTGGTAGGTTTTTTACTAAATTTTTACGAAGTACACTGTAAGCAAATCTTTCTTAATTGTAAGTAGTGAATTGGAAACAACATCCTTGAATTCAGTCTATTCTTCCTATACAGGTCATCCTTGGCTTACGACCAAGGATTGTAGAGATAAGCACTCTGAGAATATGCAGCTCGCGCACATTCTCAGTGTGCTTGAGTCATAAGGCTACCATACAATTATACAAGAGAATGTAAATCCAGGAAGTAGGCCAGTGTGATGTATTGTTTAACTTACATATCATGAAACTCTAGATCAAGAAGGAGAAGTTCGTGCAAAAATGCTTTGTTGAATTTCCTGGGTTTGAAGTACATCTATATGTATTGCATTGTATTTCCATTATGCATATCTAAAGTTTATTCATCTTTCTGTTGTCTTACCATTTTTTTCTCTCTTTCTTGGCAAGGTAATGCTCTTAAACCTCAGGTTGCTTCTATTTTTACATCACTATTGGATGGACTGAAAAAATTTTACATCACGAAGGTATCTAGTTTTAATCTTGGCGGTAAAGAGATACAAATTTTAAACTGCCTTGTATATTTCACTGAAAGTAGTTTCGGTATGGATGTGTCTGATGGTTTGATAATGAAGAGTGTCAAGTGGCTTGCAGATGAACCATAACACATGTGTTTTGCAATCCAAAATTTGTTATTTTGAATGGAAAAATGTCTCATTCTATTAGAAGCTGTTTTGAATATTCCATTTTAAATGAAGTTATGTGGTTGGAACCTGCTTTGTTTCTTGCAATTAGGATGTTATTTTTTTTAAAAATTGTCCTGCCTGGAGCAAGCCAGCAGGAAGAACCAATCATGTTCCTGCTGCTTTGGCTCAGGTTGCATAGAGGGTTTTCTAGAGTACAGTATGGACAAGAAGAGCAGACATTTAAAGGAGCCAATGGCACCATGAGGAAGCCATTGCTGACTAGCTGCCATTGGAGACTCTTTGAAGTGTAAGCTATAGAGATAGAAAGTATTGCAAGGGATTGTTGAACTCAGCACTGAACTGGTACTTTTCTTGGAGTAGTATGATTGGGATTTATTTTATGTAATCCTCTATAAAACCACAAACCTATTATTTTTTATTTTTAAGCTTTGGTTGGGTTTGGTTTTATTAGATTCAGAATAATTTGGAATGTTTTCAAAGTGATTCCCCCCCCCCAGAATCTTTTGTGAGGGATATTTAGAGCTCAGAAATATATTGCAAGTTTTCATAGTAAAGTTTAGCAAAGATAAAAAAATATTATGACAGTGTTAGTACTGTCATACACTATTGATATATAGCTAGCTAAGTTCTTTTAACATGTTAAATCCAGACTATATAGAAACATACTGCTCCATCTTATTTTAAATATCAACGGAAAGCACATCTCTTGAATCCATTCTTTAACAAATTAGCATTGTAGATAATCCAATAATGAGCATATTGTAGCTCCTTTCCCCCAAGTATTTGAATTTGAAGTTAGCATCCTCTTTGCTACTGAAACTCAAAATGGGGGAAGGAGGTATGTTACAACATGAGAGTGATTGATCCCTCTTGTTCTGCATTTCCATGTTGATAGAAATGAAACATCAGCATATGCTATTCCTCTGTTATTTTGCCTAGCTACCAGGCCTCTTGTTCTTTCTGGATTTTACTTGAGGAAATAGGATATTTGTTGGCATTTGGTAGTTGAAACTGTATTTTAATTGCGCCTGAAAAACTTCAAAAACTGAACGCTCAACTTCTTCATCCCTTTTTTTGAAAAAAAGTCATGTCATGCTTCTTACTTTAGAAATTGATCTTACCAAAAGTACGGTATATGAAAATGAACTTAGTGGCAATAATTTGGAGATCTTGCTATGCATGTTACAATAATACAGTGAAGTTGCTTTCTTTCCACAGTTCAAAGGATTTGATCCCAATGTATTATGTGTTGCTACATTGGTCTTTGAGGGTGACAGAGAGAAAGTTCTCCAGCACGAAAAGCAAGTTTATGATATTGCTGCAAAATTTGGGTATGATTTTTAAAATTTTATTACTGCTACTTTTCCTTTATTACTCTAAAACCTTTGTAGAGTTAGTAGAACTGGAGGTTCATTGACTGTCATACATTTTTCAACAATAGAACTAGAATTATAAACTAACATTGCTGTGAGTCTCTTTTTAGATGCACTTCTACAAATTCAGTAATTATGTTTTTATAATAAATATTGCAATTTTTACTGTTGTAAATTTGCTTAAGCCATGCCTCTTGGTGAAGCCTTAACTATTACAACAAAATGTAAATATCTCATTCAGCTGAAGTCATGTCTATTTATAATAGTTTTCTTTTTCCAATTTTTAAAAGCAACTTCTGATATTAAATGAGTCAATACAGGGAAGGAGAGTAATGTTTAAAGATTAAGGTATAATAATGTCTATTATTGACTTGCAGCTGGAATGAACAAGTCTGTTTTAAAAAGGAAATTGTCTGTCTTTAATCAACAGAACTTGATTAATTATATATATCCCACCTCCTGTCACCTATTGCTCTGTGCTGTTACAAGAAAACAGAAAACATTTCACTTTTATAAGCTGAGTAATGGAAGGGTAATTTGTGTCCAGCTGGTTTGATTGATTATGGGTCTGATAATGAAACTATGGTGAAGATATTTATTCAGATTACAACAACTTTATTTTCCATTTTAGAAAAAAAAGCCATCATTGCTACTGCTAAGCAGATCTTTTGTTAACTTTAATTGTTTTACAGATTTTGCTAAGAGCCTTCTACTTTTCAGTGTTATTTTATAAAAGGATTGTTCCAAACCTCCCCCCCCAAAAAAAGCATTCAGATTCAAAGATGTGCGGTGTCTTTTGAAGTATAGAAATATATACATATTAATAATTTTATAATCCATTTGCAATTACAACATGGGCTATCCTATGAATTTCTTGCTCCATATCCTATCTGTACATCTCTGGTCAATTGTGCTTTGCTTTTGGCCTGAAAGCTACAAAATGAGGAATGAGGTAGAACTTCTGTTAGTTGTCCTAGCTTCTGATTCTGTACACAAGCCCTGTATTGGTTTTTCTTGTACACTGTCCTTTGCACACTGTGTTCTTTGTCACAATGCCAATGAAAAAATGGAGCAAATGCAGCTAGCTAATAAAAGATGTTGTTATGCTCCCCACCAGGCAGCTGTTTCTCATATCTGGCTATCACTTTATCAAGCTGCAAACTCAGTTGACTTTCAGGTTCGGCTCCTTTGAAGAGCCAGCAACAGCAGTAGCACCGTTCCTGAGCTTGTTTAAACTGCCTTCCCTACTGCATGAAAGCAAATGTGCTGCTAGCAACCTACTCCCATGACTCTGCCATACAACAGTGCTCATTAGCACCAACAAGTGGAGTTGTTTTTAAAAACAAACCGAAACGTTCCTACTCTGAGGAATTAACAATCATAAAAAACGCAGAAGATTGACAGAATTCGGCAGCAGTCAAGAGCAGGGCATTTGCAAGTACCAAAACATCAATGAGATAAATCCCCCTAGATAAATATTTTATTTGCCCAAATCTTACAGAACCTGAGAATGGGCTTGTCAATGTGTGAACATCCAATCATTGGAGAGCTAGAAAAGTCTGCTTTATTGCATATACTATATCTCAGTGATGGCGAACCTATGGCACGCATGCCACAGCAGGCACACAGAGCCCTCTCTGCTGGCACACGTGCCAAGTCGCCCCAGCATCGCCCCAGAACTGAGCATGCTCAGAAAGGAGTAGTGACGCCAAGCAATGATGTCACGGGACCATGCGCATGCTCAGAAAGAGTAGCGACGCCAGGCGGTGATGTCACGAGCTGCGACTCATTAGCTGCGACTCGTCTGGGCACTCAGTGGCTAAGGTTACCATCACTGCTCCATATCCTGCTGTTTCTTTACATACTTTAAGGTAGCATATGGAAGAAGGAGGTTGACACATGCTATCCTCACCAAAAAAAACCAGAGATAGATCAGTTCACAGAGAGTGGCTGGTCCAACATCTCTGGGATCTGGTGCAGACTTGAATTCAAGTTTCTGATCCAACTTCACCACCATACTGTGTTGGCAGTCTTTTAAAACAATTTTTCTCGAAACCCTGCATAATATTTTTTGCCAAATACCGAAAGCCGTTATCTTTTTGGTATCATGTGGAAAGTATCTAAACAGTACAAAATTTCAGGGTTCCCATATCGACATATTGTAACAATGCACTTCGTGTCACTTGAAAACCCTTTGTATGCGTATGCATGTGTGTGTATAACATCTTATGTCAACTATTATATCTACAACTAAATTTAATTTATATAAATACTAGCAGAAGTACAGGTAGTTCTCAACTTACCGCCATTCCTTTAGTGACCATTCAGATTTACAGCATCACTGAAAAAAGGGACTTATGATCAGTTTTCACGCTTATGATTTGTTGGAGCGTCTCCATAGTCACATGATCGAAATTCAGGAGCTTGGCAGCCGGCATGTATTTGTGACGGTTGCACTGTCCCACTATGATCGCCATTTGTAAACTTCCCATCCAGCTTCTGACAAGCAAAGTCAATGGGGGCAACTGGATTTACTCAACAATCACTTAACAATTGCAGCGATTCCCTTTGGTTAAAAAAAGATCGTAAAATGGGGCAAAGCTCATTTAACAACTGCCTGGCTTAGCAACAGAAATGCTGTGCTCGATTGTGATTGTAAATTGAGGACTACCTGTACTATTTTTATATCCTCAGAATGGCTAGGGTTGACATTTTAGAGGTAGAATGTGTAATATTTTCATATTTTCAAATTGCAGTGGCCTTGCAGCCGGAGAAGACAATGGACAGAGAGGTTATATGTTGACATTTGTCATTGCTTATATTAGGGTAAAGTTTATTCTACATTTTGAACAATATATAGATATATAATTTTTCATTCTGCATAACTTTGTCAAGTTATTGAAATGAAGCATGAAGAAATCATATAACTGGTTCTATTAAGAAATGCACCCATATTTCAGTGGTTCAGAATTTTTGGAGATACATATGAACATATGCTATTAAAATGCCCCTTGTACATCAAATGATGATTGAAAGTTGCTAACTACTTTAATTGACATGATCAAGAGGCCATTACCCTTTTTTTTTAGTAGACTACTTTTCAGAAACCTCTAAGAAGGCTGAATTTTTTTGGTTAACAGCAACAGTAGCTATTACAAGCCATCTGGCTCCTCCCTCATAGTATTCTTAGATGTTAATTTTCTTACGATTTTCTTGCAATTTTCATCCTTTTACTATATTTATTGTATGATTGGTTTTTTTCTTGTGATTGGTTTTAGATAGTAAATACATAGACTTTGAGCTTTTGAGATACAATATTCATGAAAACGAAATTGTTTTCCTTCTCTATCTTTGTACTTAATAAAAATTATGTAGTTTTACAGTGTTGCTTATAAGGTATATATTGAGTCCATGATACATGTTTCAGATAGATTGGATAGGATAGTAAATTGAAACTAAGTTTCAGATACATTTCCCCCTGCCCCTAGACTGATTGAGCCTAGTCATTTAATGAGAGAAATTCAGATTTATTGCCTCAATAATACCTTACTATTTTCAGCTGCATATTTATACATAGTAAATATGTGAGTCTAAGATGAAATACTAATCTAAGCTTTTCTGGTTTCTTGAATAGGACTTTGGAATGGATTATTTTATGATAGGAGAATCATTTGAAACATCTGTTCCCTGGGATAGGTAAAATCAAGATATTTTCTATTCAGTGAAAATAAATATTTTTATGTCTTTTTTCCTGGAAAATTTGTTAGAAAGTGATGGTTTTAGGTTTTAATGATCTGAGTATTTTGTTAAATATAAGGATAGCAGTTTGTTTCTGAATTACTAGAAACAATTATATAATTTGACAGTCCATGTGAAACTTATTTAGTAATGGTACATCATATACTTTGATGAAGTAAGGGGGATCTGCTCAATTGACTCCTACCTTCCCAGCCCTCCAACAGAAGAACAACTTCTGTCCTCAGGCACTTTTTGAGCCAATGGAAGATCCTATTATTTGAAAAAGAGGACAACCATCATCTCTCTGGTGATGTGCAAATGAACATAAGCAAAATTTAATATCAATTTAAGAATAAATGACAAAAAGACAACGCAGTACCCAAAACCTCACACTTAGAACTGCTTAATTAAATGGCTATATTTGATATCATCTTCTAAACATGACCTGATTTAGACCTGTAAATGGCCTTGTGATTTTGAGAGACTATTGAGTTGGAAATGCTCATCTTCACACTTCATTTTCCAAAAAAAATCTAATTTGCAAATAATTTCCCTTATTTCCAAGAAATTATAAATTAATAAGTTGAGACTTTTAAGTTATAGGAGACTGCTCTAGAACTATTCAGTCTTTTTTAATCTTGTGGCTTTCAAGTTATATACTTGATATATATTTTCATATTTCCAAATATATCCCTTATGTACATTTGGCTTTTACAATTAGTGTAATCAAATTTGTAACCTTTACTTGGTCATCTGATTGTCCTTACTGCAAGCACTCCATGGCATAGGGCCCAGTTACTTGCAGGACCGCATTCTACCCACTGATACCTCCTACCGACCCTCACGCTCTCGCAGAGTGGACCTCCTCAGGGTGCCGCCGGTCAAACAATGTCAGCTGGCGACCCCCAGGGGGAGAGCCTTCTCTATGGCGGCACCCACCCTCTGGAATGATCTCCCCCTCGATATACGAGTGATTGCTGACCTTCAGGTCTTCCGCCGTGCTTTAAAAACTTATTTATTCCAACTGGCCGGCTTGGGATAGCCGTGCCGTTCTCCTCCTGCCTTTAATATTTAAGTTAGTTTATTTTAATTTATTTATTGGATATCATTTTATCGCTCCCCTTTTAAATTATTTAATTGTTTTAGATATATTTTAATTGTACATGTTGTTGGTGTTTTTTATGTGCCTGTAAGCCGCCCTGAGTCCTTCAGGAGAAGGGCGGGGTTTAAATAAAATTATTATTATTATTATTAAATGATGAAGCTGAGACTCAGATATTTTGGCCACCTAATGAAAAGAGAAGATTCATTAGAAAAGACTATGATGGTGGGAAAGATGGGAGGCCAAAGGAGAAGGGAAGGGCAGAGAATCAGATGGTTGGAGGGTGTCACCGATGCAACAGGCATGAGTTTGGGCAGACTGCGACAGGTTGTGAGGGACAGAGAGACCTGGCGGGCTATGGTCCATGGGGTCACAAAGAGTCGGACACGATTTAACAACTGGACAACATTCGTTTTTAATCTTCCTCTCTAAAATATTTAAATACAACTCTAGTTGGATAGATGATAGCTAGATGATATACATAACTATATAAAATTTATATTATGACAATTAGGTGATCCAGTTTTCACACTGGAATTATGAAGAAAAAGCCTCTTTGTTAATGCAAGGAAACTAACAAAAAGACAAAAGATCCCCCTAAGGATCTCATCGAACTGGGCAAATTGATCTTAAACTGGCAAATGCTGTTCAGTGCAAACCAGTGCAGATTGATGCATGCTGACACAAAACCCCTAGAATGCTTATAGATATTAATGGGATCTGAGCTGGCAATGATTGACCAGGAAAGGGATCATGGAATTACAATGGACAGCTCAATTGGAAAGTTAATCAAGTATGCAATTGCAAACAAAACAAAAGTAACTTTCAGGATGGAATTCATTAGGAACAAAATTGAAATAGAGTTGCTAATGTAATCATTTTAATGTATTTGTTAGATTTATATGGACCTGCGTGGTGGCCTAGTGGTGTAGATGCTTCCCTCCCATTTGGAAGGTTGAGAATTTAATCCTAGGTAGCAGCAGATGTTTCTCTCCTATGGCGCAAAGAGAAAATAGCTGTTGAGAACTCCACGCGGTGTCAGGAAGGGCATCCAGCCAGTAAATGCTCAGCTTCATTAAGTCACTCAAACTCTACCCCAAATTAAGGGGTTACAAGGTTGTAAAAAGGGAGAGGTTTTTTTTAATTTTATTTTATATGCTGCTTTTTCTTTCTAAAATTCATGATAGTGACTATAACACTCTCCTCTTTTTTCACCAAAGCACTGGGGTAGGTTGAACCAGATTGAACCAGAGTCACTCAGTGATTTTCTATGACTGTCATCCCTTTAAAGTAGACCAAACAGAGTAACGATTTTTTTCAATGTCTATCAGAATTTCTCTCCATACCATTTTATACTGAATAAAATTAAAGTCGGGTTATTTTAAGTTTCGTTCTCACCCTTTTTTTTTTCTTGGGGCTTAGTCATCTTTTCTGAAACTTCTTCCTTAATGGCTTAATTAGTCCTTTTCCATTCTCAAGGTTATGTCTACCTTCTTAGGATGGACTTGAACCTTGATCTAACAGTCCTGACAAGACCAATGCCTTAACCAAACTATCACACTTGGTCTTATGCAAATGTTTGGTGAGACTACATTTGTAGCCTAGTGTTCAGTTCTGATCACCACATCTTAAAAAGGATATTATACAACTGGAAAATGTGTGCTGAATTGGACAACTGAAATGATTATGGGACTGGAAAAATTCTACAATGAGGAGAAAACAAGGAATTGGAGACCTTTAGCTTTAGCTAGAATGAAGGATAATAAAAGGATCGTGCATGTATGGGTGCATCCAAGAGCTCTCAGAAAGGTAGAACATAAGGTTTTCATCAGGAAGTAAATACATGAAGATTCAGAGCTGACAGAAGAAAATATTTTTCCAGGAATTTAATTTGCCCTTAGAATGGGAATGAAACAGACAGCAAGTTAGATCCAGACAGTGGATAAATCGAAGATATGTGAATGTGTCACTGTTTGCAATATGGATGTAAAAATTGGTCTCAGGTCAAACTTGACCATTTGTCCTGGGTTTTTTTTTCCTAGTGTGACTTGCAGCAAATATTCTTCTGCATCTCAGGCAGAGTGCTTCATTCTAATTTTTTAAGTGATGAAGATGCCAGGAAATAAACCTTGGATTTGTCTTTCCTTGTTGGCTCAAAGATGCTTGAAAGATGGCCCATTCCATAACTATTTGATCAAAAGCTAAAAATCACCTGTGAACTTTGCCAGACCATCTGTCATTATGTTCTCCTGGTTCTCTTTGAAGAGGTTTTGCCTTTCTCTTTTAGTCTTTCACTCATATACAGACACATATTTGTTTCCGAAACATTTATGGGACCACACACTTATAATGAATCATTTTGGAAAAGCATCATTCCTCCACCCTTACACCATGGTAAAGCTGGTTATGGTGTTTTGGTCATAAACAGATCACCACTTGAATTAGTTCAGCATGTTCTACTTCCATTTTAATGTAAAACGACCTGGGCAATGTCATCTCCTTTGATTTACTGATTTCTTGGAATATTTATAATGTATTACTTCACAAAAAGAGTAGTGGAAGCTTGGAACCAACTTCCAGTGGAGGTCGTGGGCCAATTGTTAGTAACTGAGTTTAAACATGCTTGGAATAAAATAGGTGTCCATCATCCAACACAAGTTAAAAAACACAAAGTAAACAATTAAAATTATTGAAAATAATGAATAAATGAAAAAGAAAACAGCAACAAACTCAAAGGGAAGAAGCAAAGAACTATTAGGTCTTTTTCTGCTATTGGTTTTCTAAATGTTTCTATTAATTTAACACAAAAAATGGCCATTTTAATAAAAATAAATGTCAATTAAAATATGGATTCACAAGGCTTCTCTTTACATACCTATAATGCTTGTAGGACTCCTTCACATCTCTTGGTCTGGCAGAGGCTTCCAAGGAAATGAGTGACAAAAATGGGTCACAAGCAGGAAGATAGGATGTGAGATAACATGCCCTTTCTCTTGAAGGGTGCCCTAGAGTAATGCAATGGAAACTGAATTCTCCTGAATCTCCTTGTGAGTTTGTACCATATTTTGCCCAATATCACCTGAAGAAGTTTAAAATCAAAATTAAAACGTCATTGGGTCTCTAGCAGTTCAGTCTTAATATCCAACCATAAACAGTTTAGTCCTAATTCTGGTTCTAAATTCAGGCTTTCACATGGGGTTGAAATTGAATCTCTTCTTCCATTTCTCAGAAGTGGGTTTTGTGGTTTCCTTGAGACGGCAAATTATATTTTAGTTTCCCTCTAAGGACAGAAAGACTATTGCCATAGTTCAAGAGATATCGTGAAGGTAGGACACCTGTATCTCAGTAAAGCATTTAACAAGATTTTTCATGATATTCTTGTGGACAAGATGCATAAATAAGGGAAGATAGTACTATGGATTTACAACTGGTGGTATAAGCATACCCAAAAGGTCCTTGCAAATGATTTCACATTGTCCTGTAAAGATATCCTCCAGCTCCATCTTCAGCCCAGTGCTTTTTAATAGCTATGTAAAAAAATATAGATGATTATGAAGATTGGACCTTGAAAAAGCAAGATTGGAAGAAAATTAACTCATTTGAGCTGTGATGCTGGAGATGTCTCCTTCATAATCTTTGGACAGCAAGTATGGGAGTGCATAACACCAGATATGTCACTGGAAGGCAAAATCATAAAACTGAGTCTCACTTACTTTGGCCATGTCATGTGGAGGAAGTCACTGAAGAAAGCAATTAGAGTTAGAGATAAAAGGAAATCAGACCACCAAAGAACAAGTGGCTGGACATCATCAAAGCTGACACCAGCTAGAGCATAGAACAATTTAAAGAAGTTGTTAAGATTGGACAATGTGAAGAGACCTGGCCCAGAGAATCTCCAAGAGTCAGACACAATTGGATGGCTATCATTTCCACCATCACCACCACCACCACCACCATCACCACCACCACCACCACCACCACCACCACCACCACCATCATCATCATCATCATCATCATCATCATCATCATCATCATCATCATC
>JANHFO010000259.1:85369-98958 GCA_032468095.1 Pareas carinatus
CTAATGCATCAGCATCTATACAAAGGTGTCATGCCACTCTTCAGCAAGCTCCACCCCTTGGGGCATCCATGTGATGGGGACACAAAATCTGAAAATATCCTTCTCACAGCAGTTTCCTTTTGCAGTTTTCACTACTGTGGCTTCTTCCATTATAAACATGGATGAGAGCATTAGATACCAATAGATGATACTGGCCATAGATTTATAAAAGTTGATTTTAAAATGGAAATGTTCAGAGCCAATGACAATCATAGCAAAACCAACCATGGATAACATAATAAAGATATTTTTATTTTGCGCCATATTGCTTTGTGAACATTCAACATTTGAACTCTCACAAATATGTGCAGGATTTTATTTTAAATGCCTACTGACTTTTATAGATAACATTCAGTGATTAAGCAAAGCTTTTTTATCTTCTTGTATCATTGCCCACAGCTTGCATTCTGTCCTCTATAATATGGAATGACTTTTAAAAACTTTCAATAAAGGTCAGTTTGCATTGAACAATATACAATTCCCCTGTACATAGGAAAAATACTGTACTTCACTTCCTATTGCTCTCTTCCTCATAGAATAAGGTTAGATTCCATGAGACACTTCCTGAAATTGTGCAAACATTTAATATAGGATTCAAATGACGTTGGCACCAATTAAATACTGTAAGTCTATTGGCTTCAAACATATAATGAACCCAGTGACTTACTCCAAGTGACCTCCAAATGCAGCTTGTAGGTTAGAGTGGTTGAGGGATGTTTTAAACATAGACTCAACCATGATGTTTTATAGTTTCCCTTTATAGGACGCCACTCAAACATCATATACATGCTAGTTTGCTCAAAGGTTGTTGGGATATCAATTCAAAAGAAAGGGTGATCAATAGGCTAGAAGCAACCAGTTTACTATGTCATTTGGTGCACATTCATTGTTAAGAGCTTTGACCACAGATATATTAAGCCATGCTTAGCATGTCATATGATCAGGGTGATTTTCAAGCTGGCAATAATGTTCAGCTTTGTCTTGAATTTGACTGATTAAAGAAAAATACAAAATCCACAGTGCCAATAACTTTTATTCAGTCTGGCAAAATGGTGCATAGTTGTTCTGAGATCTTTAGAATTTTTCATCTGGCAAAGGAAGAAGGAAAAGGAGAGCAGATGAAGGAAAAGGAGAGCAGATGACTTATACTGACATTATAGGGTTGGACTTGAATCACACCTGTAAACTTAAAAGACAGAAAACACAGGCTGAACCCTATGAGAAATTATGTAGGTTTGATATGCTCTCTAACACTATGGTAAACTCTGTAACTGGAATAAGTACTAAACATTTCTACTTCTAACGAAAAAAAATAACTAGTGGTACATTGTCTTGAAATAAGCCTTGCTGGGCTATCTGATATATCTAACAGCAAATATTGCGTCAGTAAATTTGGAAGGAAAATGATTTGTAGATAAATGCTGTTACTTAGTACTTCCTGCATCAGTTTTTACTTGCACTGCGCACACAATCAGCTTCCATTGAATATTATTGAGTATTGTGGGAAAATATATATTGCATTTGTTCTCATGTACCTGTACTAGTAAAAGTTAAATCATATTACTTTTTAAAAACAATTTTTTTTATTGCTTCAAACTAGAACTTGAATGTCCCATATCCAAAGCTCTCATTAGTATGAAACATTAACATACATATAATAGAAATTAAAATGTTCAAATGCTTGACGTCAAAGATAATTTTCTGCTCTGATCAAATTAGCAGTTGACTTAGGTGGACAATTTCAATATGCAAAGGATACTTATTTGAAAGGGACTTTTTAGTATTTTCAAAAGGCTGCTTACAAGCCTGGGTTAAATGAAATATTGCAGTCAAATAACTTCTGGAAAGATACAGCATGTATACATCCTCCTCCACCCCTCATAATACATTCATTCTATAGTGCTACTTATTAATTGGACAGCACAACACTCCAAGTTTATAAATCTGTTTCTACTTTTGTTAAATGTTATCTATCATACATTTGGCAAAGAAGCTCATTTAAGAAACATATTTTAAAGGGTGAAAAGTGCTGCCCTATAATTCCAAGTTAAATCAAATTCCTGTCAATCTCTTATAACACAACTGTTCTATACCACCACTTTTCACTGATCTTTTGACATGGGCCATTTTGAAAGTAAAACTGCTATGGCAGTTACTTATTCCACCCAATAACTTCATACATCAGTGCCCTCAGCTGCCTGGCTTCATAGGTAACGGTGTTCTTCCCACTGTGCATCTTCTCTTCCTCAAGTGGCTGTTCTATTACAGCTGGGATATTTCGGCCATACACTTCACAGTGCTCAAGAAACTGGATGCATTCTTGAATGACACTGTCACGCACCATGATCACATGCTTACACATATTTTCTAGAAGTGATAAAAAACATCTTTTGGCATAATACCAAGTGTCTGTGCCCAGTTTTTTGTTATACGGTTCTAAACTCTTAATTACTCTAGAAATGCCAAAGTCAAAATTTCCTTTGGCACAGTAAAGTGTCCCAATAACTAGATTTACAATACAGAGATGATAGATCTTTTTCTCAGGTTCATGGTAAGAAAGCTGTTCCTCTTCTTTTTCAATCTTTCTCATCAGCTCCTCTGCTTCTTCATTTTGACTAGTCATAATATAAGAAACACATAGGTTAGCCAAAACAATGGCACTAACTTGCAGGATGTTATCATAGTGTTTTTTTACAATTGGTTCATAAAAACCAATTGCCTCTTTGTATTTGTTCTCTTGCATGAATAGTACATGAGCCACATTAAGTTTCCATACTTCATGATCCTTGCAGAAGTCTACTGACTTATGGAACATTTTTTCCAGCATGGGATAGTTCTCCATGTCCCAATAAATCTTGGCCTGGGCCATAAAGACAGGAACATATTTCTCCAGTGTTTCATCATACTCATTCACTGCTTTCCTTAGAGCGTCATCATCTCGATTTTTCCTAGACTCCTGCACCTCCTTTGTCAGTTTTCTAAGCTGCTCTGTTAGGGCCCCTGCCAGTTCATCAAGCTTATGAAATGCCTCATCAGGGGCCGTTTGGCAGGTGATCATAGCATCTAAGTAGTTGTACAAATAAGGAGTGAGAAGTTTGTATGTCAAGTGAGCATTCTCGGCCAGCACATCTGCAGCCAGGTCATAGTACTGATACTTGCAGTACAGAAGCAGCAAATTCCCAAATGTCTCTGGTGGGCAAGGGTTCTGTTGCAGAAGGAACTGAAGTTTCTCAAAGCCTTCGGTGGGTCTTCTGTCCATGTTCATGAGAGCCTGGTTGTGCAAAGTGACCGGGTCCAGCTCCTCCTCAGACCGAGGGGGCATATCTGTAAGGGCCTCCTGAGCTGCCTGCAGGTTGCACAACTGATATTCAATGGCAGCTTTGAGATTGAAGGCCTCCACCAGGGCCGTCCGATGCAGGAGCAACGTGTTGCCCACACTGCGGACGTCGAGGCCTTCCGTGTTGGTCCCCACGCTCAGCTCCGGGTGCTGCTGCATGCCGCGCTCAATGATGTCGGCGATGTGCTTCAGAGCAGGGGCATACTGCTTGGCGGCATAGCAGCAGAGGGCCATGTTGTAGGAGAGCTCCGGGCAGTAGCCCAGCACTTGCATGGCAGAGGCGAACTTGCTGCAGGCCTCCTCGTGCTGCCCTTCGCGGTAGAGCAGGCAGCCCATGTTCACCTCCGCGTCGGGCAGCTCGGAGGGGTCCTCGGGGGCGCCGGGGCTGCCCTCAGCGGCGGCTTGCAGCTGCAGCTCCACCAGGGCTTTGGCGCTGGAGAGGTCGCCCTGGGCGTAGTGGGCCGCCGCCTGCAGGCGCAGCGCTCGGCTCTGGAAGGCCGCCACGTCGAGCAGCGGGGCGGTGGCGCGCAGGGCCTCGCCGTAGAGCCCGGCCTTGTAGAGCGCCTGCGCGTGGTACAGCCGGTACTCGTGGAGCTCCGGGTGCAGCAGCCCCAGCTGCTCGTAGCACTCGGCCGCCGCCGTGAAGTCCTGCAGCTGGTAGTAGCAGTAGCCGAGCAGCGAGAGGCCGGCCCGGGACCGGCAGCTCCTCTGCAGCTCGCTGCTCAAGATGCCCACCGCCTCTGAAAACCGCCCGGCTCGGATCAGCCCGTAAATCGCCGCCGTGAACTCGCCGTCGGCGATGGAGGCCATGCCGTTGGCCATCCCGCTCCAGCCCCAGGCTGCTTGCAAACAGCGTTGCCTAGGCAACACCCCGCCACCGGAAGCGGAAGGCAACTGAGAGCCTGCCGCCCGCCACTGCCCCGAATAGTAAACGTGGCGGTTGTGGGGGCCCTGGGGGAATGCGCTCATGCGTATTCGGTTTCTCATTGCGTCGCTACGACCCTGACAAGCCCTGGGGAGGAGAGGTGCCCCCCGAAGGGTCGGCCGTGCGGACCACTCAGGCGGCAGGCCGCCCGGCTCTCTTTACTCTTGCCGCCAAGCATGGTGGGGGATGTAGTTCTCGCCTGGAAGGGGCTCGGCAGTCCGGCCGTTGCCGCGCGTTCCATGCCGGGGGCGTGGCTGGGCGTCTAGAATGGCCGGGGCGAGTGTTCGCAAGCTTGGCCGAGTTGGCGGGGTTTTTTTTCCCTCTCTCCTGCGGATGCTGGAGCCAAATCTCCGGAATCTCTCAGGGGAACGGGCCGCAAAGGGAGCCGGGCGCCGGCACTTTTAACTCTAGATGGAGCAAAGGGCTCTGGCGCTAGCGAAGTTGATGCCGCCCAATTCCTTTGTCCGTCGGGTGCCGTTTCTATAGCGCTCCACGACCGTCTCCTGCCCGTCCATCTTCACATCCCGCTAAAAAACAAAGACCTGCTCTTCTCCCCCCCCCTTAAGGCAAACAGGAGCGGTTCAACTTTAAGGTCATCTGCAAGAATAATTCTCTGTTCCTCTAAATAACAACGTGCAATGGCATATTCAAATGCATTATTATTATTTTCGAATATAGTAACAGCAGAGTTGGAAGGGACCTTGTAGATCTTCTAGTAAAACTCCCTGCTCAAGCAGGAGACCCTGTATCATTTTTGACAAGCGACTGTCTAATCTCGAAAGTTTCCCGTGATGAAGCCCTCGCAATGTCTGAAGTTTTTTTATTATAATTGTCAGATGTCTTTTTTGTTCCTTTTTAAATTTAAAAACATGCCAATTCAGTTTTCAGGTTGGGTAGGATATGAAAAGAGAACCCCATCTTCTGGTATTCATTTATACATTTCTTTTGTTTGTATTTGCACCAACTGGTGTTACTATAAATGGGGCTATAGATGTTTTCTTTAAAATTTGAACCATAAAATTCAATAAATGATCTTGAATCAAATACGGCCTCTCCTGTTTTGCAGAATTTTGGGGGAAAATATACAATACTTTTATTATGCTTTTATCTTTTTGAAAGATGGATAGGATATAAATTGATTGATAAAATAATGGTGAATTGTTAATGAAATCTTACAAGCTTCCACAGAAATGATTATACGCAAATATTTAGGTGGCTTTTCATTTTGACAATGTACAAATCATTAAAACATTTACCTAGTTACATTAATATTAACTTTTTAAATATCATGCTCATTTGGTTTTATCAGACACTCTTGTTGAATACTTTTTTTAGTGAATCACAACCAAGAATGACACTGTTTCTCATTTTCTTTTTCAGGTAATAGTATATCTGTTCCATTAATGAATGCTCGGTAGGTTTGGCTGGTGTTTTTTTTATGGCCAAATAAGTATGGGCTGCACTGGGGTAGTGTCAGAATATATGTCAACAATTGTTTAGACAACTTTCCTACAGGATTTTTTGAATAAAATTGCAAAAAAAAAGTTTTAAATGTTAAATTTTATCCACCTCTGCATTTGGAAATCATTATGGTATATCGGTAACGAAGCTTTTTAAACATTAATGCCCATGTCTAATGTAAAACACAGTGCAATCCAAGCTTCCCCATTTGGGATTTTCCAGATGTGGCCTAGAATTCCCATAGTCTTCATAGTAAAATTTCACATGCATCATTTTACGGCCAACAATTTATGGATTCATTTGGGAAAATACTCTTCCGTGTAAGTTAAAGTTCAGATTTCCGGGATGGTTTTTAACTTTTTCATGTAATTGTTCTGCCTCCCACAGCAGTTTTACAGGGATCCAAAAAACGGCCATTTCCATCAGAAAGCCTCA
This sequence comes from Pareas carinatus, assembly GCA_032468095.1. Taxonomy (NCBI): domain Eukaryota; kingdom Metazoa; phylum Chordata; class Lepidosauria; order Squamata; family Pareidae; genus Pareas; species Pareas carinatus. Next base: position 91,567 of record JANHFO010000259.1, read on the forward strand.
CTTTGATTAGAAACCCAAAACATTCTGTTTAGGAAGAACATACAAAATGTGTTAAGGTACAAGCTATCTATCTGGAAGTATTCCCCAGAATTGAAATCAAGGAATAAGAGATTCTTTACTTCTATGAAATTAAAAGGAATTTTGAGCTTTTAAAAGTAGATTCTTCATGGATCACTGGACAATTTACCATCACTGTCATACCCATAAAGACCTTGTCATGGTACAGTTTGTTTAAATTTTTGAACAGGAGATCCTTCTCTATGCCTGTATGTGTCAATGATAAGGAGAGATTGTGTTGGAATTGGGGGAAGGGAATGGAGATGCTGAGGGGCACTGGAACCAAAACATTAGTCAGCAAGTTTTTGAATTTTGACCCACAATAGAAAAGATAGCACAAGACATGGGAAATAGATGGAGGCAATTACAAATAGGTCGGTGATGGATGGTTGACATTGTTAGGGCCTCAAGTGTATGTCAGCTTGCAATGGTTTTGCATTCCCCTCACTGCCACTGCTGTTGCCATGGGCAACAATGTGTTGAAGCCAATAAAAAGCAGAGGAAACAAGGGAACGCTCAACCTTGGAGGAAGCTGGAGGTTACGTGCTATAAATTATGTCACACTTCGCAGTGCATCGTATCAAAATTCAGGCAAGCTTTATGGAGCTGCCAGCAACCCCCAGTCAATCATGGTATCTGTCTTTTGCCATAAAGCACATATTACACAAATAAGTCTCAGACAAATTCCAAGTATGCCATCCCACCATTTTATTTATTACTGGGGAAAGAGAGAAAAGTGAATAACAGAAACAAGTTAAAAGACTACAAGTATTTGTTTAGACAATAACATAGACCTTCCCTTTCCTTACATGTCCTATCCCTCTGGAAAAAGAATTAAGAAGTTCCATCATGTATATTGTTCAAGCAATGTTTCATCTAAAATATTGAGTGGGGTCACATTTGCATTAAAATGGACTGAAAATGTCACAGAACTGAGATTTTCTCCAGAAGACTTCCATCAAAATAAATAGTACTAAAGCCAAGGTTGAGAGAAAGCTTTGCAAATGAATCAGGTCTAGTTATGAGATCTACAGATGTCATTAATATGATAAAGTGTTGTAGAGATCAGATTATACTTAGAATTCAGATAGTTTGTGTTGAGTTCCTAGAAATACAAAATGTTACTACAATTTCAAAATGAGTGATATGATAATCTGCTTTCTGAATATTGTGCTTAGATATTTATGTAGACGGTATCTAGAGTACTTGCTAGAGAATCAGAATTAATTCCCTATACAATTATATTCTATTTGAAGTGTTTTTCAAGATTACCTTGATTTTGAGTCAGGTAGTTCTATGACTCAGAAATTCTAAATTTAATAAATATATATAGCACAGCTTAGCATGCACTTGCAGCATTCAAAGTGCCATTACTAACTTTCCTAGTCTGACAGAAGTCTTTTTCATGATTATACAGCTTTATTTAACTGAGAAGTAACAAATTTATATTAGATGTATATCATATTTTAGAGGCAAATAATTCCATCTGCTGTTTATGCCAAAGGAAATTCCCTCTGTTGGATATATAGTTCACAGCTGGGCTAGGCTGGTATCACATACACTTCTTAGTATGGTCCTTTAATGCCATGCATCATTTTAGGTTCTTTAAAAATGAGAATCCATCTTTATGCACTTTCGTATATGTATGTATGTGTTTCTGCACATTTTCCTGATAAGGTTTGGTAGAGGCATACATTTTCTAAATACTTTTTTTGTATGCATGTCTGGAGCCAAGAAATATTTGAAAACATTTTTTCACACTGCAAGTCCTTTTGCATTGTGACAGATTCTTTTTTGGTGAATAGTCATTTTACTTAAAAATGTAAACAATGACAGATTTCACCTTCTCAGTGTTTTATCTATGCATTATTGTTCAATAGATCTGCACAGTAATTTATGTGAGGTGAAGAAAATATTTCCCTTAGTCACTGTCTTCAGATGTAACTACTGTAAAGCAGCCATCAGGATTCTTGCTTGTACTTTTCCTTAGCAAATTAGTGATGGATTTACATCATTTAAATGGTTTCCTGCTTAAATCCTGATGGGCGTAATTGCAAAAATTCCACTATAGCAATATTTTTATCTTTAGGCTAAGATACTTTATTTCTATACACTTGGAGGATCTCAATAAAATTTGCCAGTAATGAGAAGAAACAATGTTTTAAAATCCCCTCAGCAGCTTGACAAGCATTTAATGAACTTCCAGGAGCTATGAAATGAGGTGTGAATGGAGAGAAAGAGAACATTGATGCAATTAACCATTAGCATATTACGTGTGGCTTGGTAAAAGCGAAGGCATAGACAGACAAGATAGGGATATAGATTAACTTGCCCTATCTGTACTATAAGTTTCCTGAGAGAGGAAATGAAAAAGAACCTTTTCAGAACCATTTCCTTCCTGTCTAGCTATGAAATATTCAAGGTTGGAAGGCCTAAACCATAGTAAAACAGAATGTCAAGTCAAACGATTTCCTATCCAGCTCTCATGGACCTCTGCTTCTTTTTACTGCACTTGAGAAATGTGGGAGAGGCATGTCACATTTAACATGCTAAGCAACTTGGTGTCCTTTAGATGTTTCAACCACAACTCAATTAGCAAGGCTGCAGTGATTGTATCTTATAATTTGTGGAAGCTGTTGTGTTCCCATACTGTAGCAGAGCTTGGAAGAACTAGAGGTATGGCTACACTAACAGAAGTAGCTCATTTTCACTGCTAAAATTTCCTGGGTAAATGATCATACCTGTGTCCTTGAACATGTCCCTAAAATAATTATGTTGGGTTGTCTATTTCTGTGAAACAATAAAATGCTACTATTACAGTTGAGGTAAATCCTCTCCTACCTTTCACATTCAACACAGAACGTCTCAGATGCTAAATGACATTCAGAATCTGGATATTGGATGGGAAGTCTTTCGTATACAAGGAAAGAATAAAAGGATTCCTCAAAGCACCTCAGTTTTCACTATCAAGTTCCTACCCACCTCACACCAAGTGTTTCATTTGTACAACAAATGCGGAAAGGGGAGTTGTGAGTCTTTTATCCTTCTGAATTATTCCTTTACATTCAGGAGAGCATCTTTTCATCCCAACCATGATTCTTTGCTATTAAAAGAATTATATACAATTCATATTCTCTGTTATGCTTTTATTCATTGTTTCAATTGCTCTCATAAATTGACAACCCAGGCACTTTGCCTGATTTCTGATAGCATTTTTTCCTCTAGAAATCCAGACTTTTATGCCATCCAAATTTTTTAAGTTCTGAAGAAGGGGCTCAGTAGTATTGTTTTCAATTTACAAACACCTACCTCTGTAAGGTTTCTTCTGAGTATCGAGAGATATTTTACTTCTAAATAATCTTTGGTAGGGGCTTAATAGGATAGCAGAAATTATAGCCAGCCATCTTTCCACATACCCTTTATTCCTGCACTTTGGGAAGTACCAGTAATCCAGAGTAATCCTAATTATTCATATGACAAAGGCTATAATTTTAGGCATGTAAATTGTTTGGACTCACAAAACTTTTCAGTAAGTGTAAACTGGGTTGTCTTTGTATATGTGTTTGTATACATCCTTCCTGTGGCAAGCACAATTTATCTATAGACCACACAGGCAATGCAAATGGAATATAGATGTAATTCCACACCTCATTAGGGAATAGAAATCCAGTAACGTGCCATGCCAGTGCTGAAATAAATTTGATGTTCCATTAACAGACGTTGAGTTCATTTCAACTGCAGACATCTCTGTGGATATTTTATAAGTCAAGGATTGCCAACATGCAAAAATAATAATCAGAGCACATGCAATGGTGACTTAATTTCTGTTAGCTAAGACAGATTAACATGTGTAAGAAAATAGCTAGAAAAAGCAGAGGTAGTCATTGCTCTTTTCATATTATCTAGTGTCACATGAGACTTAAAAATAATAATTTTCTGAAAATGTACTAGAAAGCTACGTTCATATCCTATAGTGCAAGTTCTCTACTCAAGGCAAGGTTTTGTTTTTATTATGCAGTTTTCTTGATATACCACTTAGATGTGCAAAGCACTTCTTAGATGTGCAAAGCAGCTTTAAAAATGAAGGTTTTACAGAATTCTAAAAGAATCATGCAGAATTTTACCTTTATATAAGCTTCTGCCTGCAGAGCAATTCAAATTGGATTGCTAATATGAAATCAAGGAAGCCAGAGCATGTTGGCCTTTTGAAATGTAATAAAGATCATTTTCCATCCCTTAAATACAGCAAAGAGAGACAATTCTAAAAGCCCTGTTTAGTCCTATGAGGCTTGCTATAAAAAACCTATTTCTTTAGAATATAAAGCAGGCTTCTCTGAATAAACCAAATAGAACAAAAAGAGGGTAAAAAGACAAATTTCACAAGCTCGGGAATAATCATTCATACTAATAAAAGCTGAAAAGGTGCAACCTCAAAATATTTTTTACAAAAATTATCCCTTTTTTCAGAGTCTCTTGAAGATGTCTCAGTATTTTTTTAATCAGCCACAGTTCCCTTTTATTAATTTTACGAAACCGTAAGTTCCACATATATGAATCTGTTGTGACCATATCTGTTAATTTTCTTAACAGTTGCTGACAGAAGTTGACAGGATCCAGATTCAACCAAGCTGTCCAGGTTACTGCAGGAACTCAACAGTCTCCCTGTAGATTCTTCCCTCAAACAAAGTGTTGGCCTGTAGGAAAAACTAGGGACTGGCTAGCCAAAGTGTATTCACGGAGATTACATATGTTCTTGCCTGCCTTATATTATTAATTAAAAACGATGAGACAAAACTTTAAGCATTCTTTTGACTCCCTTATCCTAGCAGCAGGAAACAGATGTAGACTTATTTTATGCTCTCCGGAGACACGGCTAAGTTGGAAGTTGTCTGGGAAAGCAATCTTTTCTGGTGCAATTCCTCCCATTTTTTTCTGTTGGCCACCACAGAGTCCAGCATAGGCTTCAGTTTTCCATTCACTTTCACTAAGACCTGAGAGAAAGCACAAAAGAAGCGATTGTGAATTATTAGTTAATACGTTGTTCCAGTTCAAGTAAAATGGAATATTTGTTTGGTTTGGTTTGTTCACAGACTCCATGGGGGAGACTTTTTCCTAGAACATTTAATGGAGAGTAATACTTTATTGTTGCACAACATACTCCAAAACATTAAAGGAAATTCTGAAGGAGACAGGGGAGATAGCTAATATGGAAATGAGATAAATGTGGAAAATGAGATAAAGCAACCAGCCTCTTATCACATCTTGAGGCTGAGTCTCTCAATAGACTACAGTTTTTTCACTTTATTCTAACAAAAAATGGCGAGATACGTTATGTGAGAGCAATAGGCCAAAGATGGTCCAACCTGAAGCCTATTAGATATTTGTCCAGGGGCTCCCCAGCCTTAGTCTTATTCTAATCATTGTAATGGATAAGGGTGAGCAACATGTTCTGTATATAGCCATGGAGTAACTCTCCAGGTCAGTGACCCCCAACCTTTTGACTGGTTCCATGGAGAAAGGTTTTTCCACGGACTGGCATGGGGCGTGGTTTTGCATGCTGCCTGCATCCCGTCAATGGGGCTTGACTTGTTTCCATGGACCAGTAGTGGGCATTCTGTGCGAACTGGAGGTTGGGGACCTCTGCTCTAGCTGGCTGGTAGACTAGAGCAGTGGTCACCAACCTTTTGCATCTTAGGGACCACCAAATTCATACTTTTAGATCGCACGGACCATTACTATGATTTTTTTTTAAAAAAATACATACATTTATAAAATAATGATCAGAGAACTTCCATTTTATTCATATAAAAGGCACCTATTTAATATAACAAAATTTAAAAAGCTTATTTAATTATAACAAAATCATAAATGCTTATTTAATCACAACAAAATCCTTATAGGTTGTTTAATTGTAGCAACATTATTAAAGTTAGTTTAATTATTACAAAATAATTGAAGCTTCTTTAAATATTACACATTTTAGTGTGATATTCCTGCTTAAGAGAGAGAGGCAAAGAGAGACAGAGAGAGAATGAGAGACAGACACACACAGAGAGATAGAGAGGCAGATAGAGACAGACAGACAAGACAGACAGAGAAAGAGACACAGAGATAGACAGTATGAGAGACACACACACACATAGAGACAAAGACAGACAGACAGACACAGGAACCATACAACTATACAAAAAAATCAAATAATCTCCAGATTTTCCTGTGGACCACCAAAATTTTCTCATGGCCCACTGGTGGGCCCTGGCCCACAGGTTGGCAACCACTGAACTAGAGAAGGCTAGTAGCAAAATGTTACTTTAAGAGGCAGGGCTGAAGTATGTTTAGCAATGAGTTCGGGAGTGTGTAAATCTGACATATGCCCATCCCTACTTTTTTGTTTTAATTCTACAATTACACTGCCAACATTTAGGCAATTTCCTGCCATTTTTCAGTAGGAAATCATATAGGACTGCAAAGAACTTACTTGGGGTCTATAGTCTGCTCTACTATTACATGACATGACACAAGTAGGTCTAATGTCTCAGCATAGTTTTTTTTTCAAAGACTTTCCCCACCTGTCCCCAGTTATGTGTAAATACACAAAATAAGCTGTGTGTGAATATGCAGGCAGAGATTAAGGGAAATTTTGTGAAGTAGGTGTGCCAAATCTTTTGGACACCTTTGAGGGACTTTGGAAACTGCCTCTTTGCAATACTTTGCACAGCCCTATGATATTAAGAGGCACCGATGGATTTTGCATCTTTTAAAGAATTTCCCAGGTGCAGTTAGTTTTATCTTTACATTCAAAATGGCCAAGCTGCATCTACAATCCTGGAAGGCATGTAACACCTATGAACTAAATGAAGGAACATGAAATAGTTTTAAGAAATTAGAAAGGATAGCGTCATTAGTCTAGATCAGTGTTTCTTAATTTTATCAAACTTGTTAGCTGGGGAATTCTAGGAATTGAAGCCCAACTTTCTTAAAGTTGCTGAGGTTGAGAAACAGTGGATGATATCCTACTGATTGGATAGTGTAGAGTGTATAGAAGTGGCTTTCTATACACTAACACCTGCTACCATGGGATGCAGAAATATTCTGGAACAAATTGTATGAGATTACAATTCATCTAGTGTTATATTCTTCCTAAATATAGCTTTCTAAAGTACTTACTAATATACTTCAGCTGCTTTAGTATAACTTACTAAACTTCTTTAAGTAAAAATGATCTAATAGCAATAGCAATAGTTCTTAGACTTATATACCAATTACAGTGTTTTACAGTCCTTTCTAAGCGATTTACAGAGTTAGCATATTGCCCCCAACTATCTGGGTCCTCAT
>JANHFO010000259.1:108320-118974 GCA_032468095.1 Pareas carinatus
TTACAGCTGACTGAAAGCGCCCTGGAGTTTTCAGCCCCGAGCGGATCTTTCTGCAGCCATCAGAATCAGGTAAGGAGTGCCCAGGTATAGTAGGGAGGGGGAAGCCAGGTGTTATTCGGGGTTGGGGGTGGGCGATCTACCGTGTTTCCCTGAAAGTAAGGCACCCCTCGAAAATAATATTTTCAAGGAGGTCTTATTTTCGGGGGATGTCTTATATTCCAGGGAGAGGCAAAAATGTAAGAAGGTCTTATTTTCGGAGGATGTCTTATTTTCGGGGAAACACGGTAGCACATGCTCACCAAATTTTAGAAGTACAGGCCTTACTCTACTAACGTACTATTGAGTTGCAAACTTTTACCAATATGAACAAATGTGTCCAAACCTGAAGGTTGGGAGCAGTCAGAAAAGGGTATGGTTTCCCATGTGACACACATATATGTAGTACACTGGAACACCAACCTTCCTCTCCTGCTCTCCTCCTGCCACTATACAAAGCCCACTGGCTGGCTTCTTCAGGAAAGTGAGCCCTTTCTACTCCAGAGGACAAACCTATGCCATCACTGTCAGATTTTAGCACAATGCTACCTACCACCCATGCATGGCAAAAACTGCACAGCAGGTGGGGGATTTTTATGTTTGCTGAGCTTGCAAACAAAACAGACTTATGAACAGCCTCTCAGAATGCAGCCCGTCTGTAAGTGGAGCACTGTCTTTAACTCTGAAATGGAGCGCTTGCTTAAAAATGAAAGTGCTTTGCATTGTTTGTGTCGTAGTGGAAGTTTTATCTTTTAGAAGATTTTTTTTTAAAGTTAATAATAACGATTATTATCCTCTTTGACACAAACAAACAAGGGATGAAAATACAAAACGCTGCTATGGTTCTTGTAATTTATGGACCCAAACCAGCAGATTAAGAGCATGAACATACAGATGAAGGAAGCCCCGTGAAGAGTAGAGGAAGACGATTATTTCATATCTGATTTGTTTTCTTTACTGACAGACTACACTGATTTTGTCCTGACATATATTTACTCACTTCACTGCCTAGATTTCTCCATTATAAGTACCTTTTGCTGCTTTATCAAGTGTAGTTTATGTCTCCAGAGAGGAAAATGAAACGCATAGGATCCATGAGATGGAAAAAGCTGCAAAACTGTTGCATCATCTCTTTCTCTTCCCCCCCCACTCCTTTTGCTGAGAGGCAATCCCCCCCCCTCTTCTTTTAACTCTGCACCAGCAATATGCACAATTACCTGATAGAGAGGCATGCAGATGCTATCAATCCATTCCAGCTGTAATCGAGGCAGTTCATCTTTCCTGTTCCGATCAAATATAGCCTGAGCGGAGAAGAGGAATGTGTCATGCTTTATTACTCTAGAGTATTTTACAGAAGCTGCTTCATCCAATACTTTGGATCTAGGATCAAATTGTTATAAACGGAACACTTTGAAAACCATAATCAATCTTTACACACATTTTCCTGTCTTTTGTCTAGAATGAAAAATAAACCATTTATTATTCTCTGGCCCTGTTTAGGGAATATAGAAGTTTCATTTATTTGACTGCTTGTAATTCCTTAGTGTCAAACAAATGCAATCCATTGTTGGCATTTATGTTGCATAGGAAAAGAGGAGAAAATAAATATATACAGCATTATTTTTTTCTACTCATTTTGGAGAAATGCAATGCAATTCTTCCTGCTTCCACTCTGAAGTAATTTCCATTGTGTTCAGTTTCACACACTTCTGGGAAGTACGGTTATCAGATCTGAGCTGCAAAAATCCATAGGACCATCAGGTGGCAGCAGAACAATACAAAGGCGAGTAAATTATTGCTGTCAACTAGCAATTGTCTAGAATTTTGCAATCCAGAATTGATAGTTCTACCTAGCATGATTCAAAGTAACTTTTGGGAATGGAATCCAAAGCTTTGCATAGGTCAATTTTTATACACAGAGTGTTAGTGAGAAAGAATTATAGTTATAATATCAATTATATCATATCATTGTATCACACAACACGACATTATAATACATTACAGAATGTTTTCTCACTCTATAGCAATAGATAATTACAAAAGTGGTTAACTTACAGAAGGTGTAAGTTTCAACTCAGATCTTTCCCTGTCCCCTTGTTCAAAGAACTCACTTGTTACCAGTTCCGCTACCTAAAATGCATAAAAAAGATCAAATTATGGTTTATATTGTTAATTGTATTCCAGACTGAAGCCTTTATTAAGTAGAAAGATTAAACACAAATTAAGGATTTGACTATCTGATGCCCTTGCACTTAGGCAAAATACATAACTGTCATGTTATTCTTTTTTAGCAGTATGCAAGTTATGCAAAGAGCAAAAAAAGAGTAATAAATAATAAACCAAGGAAATTAAAACATGAGCTAGAAAAAAGGACAGCATAGCTTAATCTACTACCCAGAGATATCTTCACTATATATCTCCATACTTCTTTAACCTGACAAACCCTCCATTCTTCAAATATGTTTACACATTGCTTCATATACTCCTTTCTCTTGTTTAGACTTCTCTCTCACCGGTCTCTTTATGATGTTTTCATCATATCCATCCAACCATGTTTTTCTTGATTCCCCCTCCCCCCCGACCGCCTTTTTCTCTTGATACATTCACTCATCCTTCATATACTTGTTTTCTAATTTGATTTTCATTCACTCTCTGAATATGACCAAACCACCTCAATATATTCATTTAATACATGTCATTCACTTTTATAGACACATTAAATTTCAAATCCGCCCTCCTTGTTACATCATACAACTATGTAACATTTACTGCAAATCATTTGGATTCTCAGTCAACACTGCAAACGCACATTCACATTTCCAATCAACATATTCACACATTTATCCACAACTGCATAAACAACCAAGGGTTGATCAGACAGCCTTTTTTCCTCTTCCTGTAATGCTGAATAATTTATCAAGCATTCATTTATTCTCTTGTATGTTTTATTTCCATTGTTTTAATGCTATTCAGCAATTGCAGCTCTGGCTTTGCATAAAACATTCCATTATTTGTACCTATTCAGTTTAGAATATGATTTCCCTAAACGAATAAATGTATCTGTTCTCACATTGGGATGGGGGAGGGAGACAGGCAGGGGGAACGGCAGTGTTGCTGATGTCAGTCAAAAAGAGCAGGCAGTTTGCCAAGCACCCAAATTCTGTTCATGTGACTACTGGGGCATTGCAGTAGCTAAATCTTTGAAATCAGGCTCTAAGTAGTTCTAAGTAGTTTTTCAGGGATCTGTCGCAACTTTAACTTTAACTGGACTGGGTCGTATGTCAAGGACTACCTGCAGCATACACATAAATAAAATTGTTTCATATTATTCCCTATGGAGAAGAAAATGCTATTGCTAGGTTTAATAAGCTTATAGCAGCCATTCTGGCTGTGAATCCTGGGAATTTTAGATGAATGCATGAAGTTGGGCAAAGACAACTTAAGCAATGCCTTAAATAATTTTAAGTAAAGTTTTCAATAAAAAAATTAAAAGATATTCCACAAAGATTTATGCCTTCAATACTTTATGCCAGGATGGACATTAAAGCACTGTCAATTAAGTATGTCAAAAAAAATTTATTCACATTTTTAATAAAATGGAAATGTTTGTTATAATTGATTGTGTGATTATAGAAGTAGAGTCTCTTGAAATACTCTAATATTGTTCAATGTAATCAATTAAGCAAGAAAAAGAAAAAGACTGGGGAATAAACTACATGTAGCAAAAGACCTGTGGTATTTTTAATGCAGCAATGGTATTGTAAGCAGACTGCAGATTTGGGCCTTTCCGTGTCAGGTTCCTGGGAAAATTGTTGGGATAGAACCTCCTCTTTCTTGTGCTATTAATCATGACTTGCCTGTCTTGAAATCTCCCATGGTTTAGTTGCAGCTCCAAGGTCACAGGCTGTCATTAGCATTGATCTGAAAAACAGAAATGAACAATAAAAATGGAACAAAGCTTTGTCGGTTTTCTAAACAAATTCATCCTGAATACATGAGGTTTACTTAAAGAGTCAGTTAATACTTTCTTTACCAATTTAAAGAGTGGCACAGCTTGCAATTTGAATAGTCACTGTTTTTATGTCATTAGATAAAGGAAAGCTAATGCATTATAGATATAATCAGATAATGACTTTTCAATTCTAACTATTGAGTGTTATAAAAGATACATGTTTCACTGCAAACTAACTACTGATTTTGCTGTTGTAGTTTGATTAGTAAAGTCATAATATCGGACATCGGGTTGTTGGAATGCCATGATGTGATAAAAGGAAATTATGTAATAAATACAGTTTGAGGTAGTCTGTTTGCCTAGTTATAACTGGCTACTATAACTAAAAAAATGATCACGAGAGGCATTCCAGACTCTGAGCAGTCTCTATCATTCTTCTACAATAAATATTCAAGATTTACTGTAAGGACTAATCCATCTCAATGTAGTTTAATACTTGGCTACAAATATGTTTTACAAGTGTTGGGAGATAGGAATTACTCAAATGGGGAAAGCATTTATGTAGAATGCACAATGCATATTAAGCTATAAGGAAGCCCAGAAGAACAGCAAGATTTAAAAAAAAGGAAATATATTATCCATATTGTAAAATCAGGAATGGATGAAATTATTTGGGAAAATAGAAAATTATCTATACCTCATCTAAAACACAAAGACTTAAAGAATTCTTTACATGAACAGCTCCTTTCATGAGTGTGTTGTATTCCCCCCCCTGAAAATACTTAAAATACTTATGTTTATATATTCCCAGTCTGAGCTTCCTATGTAAACAGGATTGCCAGAGCTACAATGAACCATCTAAGTTAGCTTTCTCCAACTCCATAGTCAAAATACAGTATCCATCATTTACAGCCTGCATAGCTTTATGTATTTTTTTTCTTCCTAGTGTTTTTCCACAAGTGCAGGATCTGCTATTTCTTTTGGATTAACCAATTATTGATCTATTGTTTACAACAGGAATTGACCAATCAGCTTATTGTCTGAGCCTGAAATCATGGGCTGAGAGAGAGTGACTGGCCCAGAGACATCCAGCTGGCTTTCATGCCTAAGGCAGGACTTTATGCTTTATGGGAGTTAAAATTCATCTCTGGAGGTCATCACATAAAGGAACACTGATTTAGAGGAGCCCTTATGACCCATGTAACAAATCAAAAAAAGTGTTTTTTCTTCCCAAATGTTGCTTGAGGAAAGGGCAATTTTCTGCCACATGTTCCTTCTCCATACCTGCGTTTAGAAGACAACATAAGAGACATTTGGAAGGAGCATAAAAAAAGTTAAAATAGTGGTTGCAATCACATGATCAAGGCTACCATCTTCATTTTAAAAAAAAAATCATTTAAAACAAAGGCCTGTTTTTGAGAAAGCCAATATAAATAAACGGAAAAAGAATGACAGTAAATGCTTAACTGTCGTCTTCACCTTTTTTGGACCCACCCCAGAGATACTCTTGAATGTCACCAAAATGCAGGTTTGGAGACAATGGGCAAAAGTAACTCTATATGTACATGAGAAACAGACAGAGGGTGAAGTGACAATTAAAATCATCTGCAGATACCTAGGTGCCTTATTGAGAATATGATCTGAATCAGCTAATGGATTTGCTTTTTTTGTAGGGGTTGCTGTGCAGCTTTTTTCACTTATCTCCTAATATTAAGCCTGTAAATACATTGAAATATTCAACCAGCACCTAAAATATTTAGTGATTTCTCTTTCCAAATGAAACCAGATGGGCGAATAGGTGTTGTACCTGGAGTTTCATATCTCTCAAGGGAAGGGCAGCATGATGGAAAGATTCAATATAAATTTATCAAATTAACACAAGGTTGTTTCATTGTTTTTCTCTTACAAACCAAATCTCCGTTGTTTTCAAAAAGAAAGGGTGACAAATTTCTAACAATAACTATGGCTTGTAGAAGCCACCTGGAAACTATAAAAGTTTGCTGTGGCTTTGTTTTTTGATCTCTGATATACTGTTGCTTCTTAAAAAAAACAGTCTTGGACTATAAATAAATGCAAAACATACATCATGGTAAATATTCATAGGATTTCCACGGTTCCCTGAAATCGGAACATTTGGTAACTCCAGAACATAAGACCTGATGATCATAATTTTCACTGTAAATACTTAAAAATGTAGTAATGAAGGCACATAGGTTTAGGGAGGGATTTTATGAGTGCGAAATGTGGATAGATTCAAGAAGGAGCACTCTCTGACATTCTTAATAAAGCCATACCAGAGGTGTCCAAAACATTTAGAGTTTGATGCAGTTTCCATTTCAGAATGGATTGTTCTGACTTTTCCGGGAATGCTTTGAGCTCCAAATATTTCCAGAATGTTAAAACAACCTATTTTGAATTCAAAACAATCGCTTTTGGGCTCAGGATAAGATGTTTTGAATATGAAACATTTCAAATTCAAAATGTTTTGCATTTGTATGATACATGGATATTGAATCTGCACTTCTAAAACCACTGGGAGGAATTTGGCTCCCTGTCCCTGCAAAATGCCTCAACTCCCATGCCAGGTGAACTTTACCCAAGAGAAAGATCTCACCGGAATACCTCTCGTTGATATTTAACATTCCAGTTGTAGTCTCCTTTGTTGACAAGTTCAAAAAATTCAGTTCTCTTCCTGTAACCAAACATTACAGCATTACAAACCAAACAGGGGAAAACACATATGTATATATGTATTTATTTAATTATTTAGACTTATATACCACTTATCAGTGCTTTACAGCACTCTCTAAATGGTTACTTTAAAAAAGAATAACAAAATTTATTAACCACCGCGACTAGTTTTCCCGCATGTGGTCGAAATGAAATGTAAGCAACTCGACCAATCTCAACATAGCGCTTGAACACCATGATGGCTGCCGCACGAGTCGACTCACAGAAATATTTGTATAGCTGGCCATCTTTGGCAGCAATATCCTGGATACTCAAAAGCCGTAACTAAATAGTAAAAACAAAACAAAACAAAAAACTTTCCAGGTTTAACACAACATACTCACACATATCCAGATCAAACTTTAAAATTTCATTAGACTCCAGGCTCCTTACTACCACATGACTTATGGGAAAAGTCAGATCAGGACTAGGTGTATCAAAATTCATTCTCACAAATTCATTAAATATATGCAGGGAAAAATGTGCTAAATAATCCTTATTGTATTAAGTAAAAATTAGCACAACCTACAGTAGATAGTTTAGATTGTTCCAGGTAGATGGTAATTGCAGGAGATGTTGCATAACAGCCCATTCATCATATGCTGCCAGTTATAGATTTGTAATAATTAAGGACAAATGATGGAAACATATTACTATTTACTGCCCTATCCCAAACAGAAATGCAAAATGTCTGAAATGAACTCTTCAAACATCTGTATCTTCCATGACCGTTGATCATATATTATTTTAGTCTCGTGCCTTCCAGTTGAGTTAGATTTCATCTGTAGAATTCCCCTTCAATTCTTGGAGTAGAAATCCAGCATATATAATCAGGGAAAGTACCACATACTGGTGAAAAGAAATAACTTTCAATGTGTTAATTCTGAATTTCTCCGCTATTATGCAATAAAATAAAGATTATAAGGATCTGCATCAGCTGAAGAAAAACAAAATTTGACCAATTTACAATCCTCAGATGAATTTCAAGGGTCAATTATTAACAGTGTATAAAATGGATAGAAGAGGCCTGTCTTGAATAACAGATTTCATTGAATGATCTTGAACTCTTTGTTACAGTTTTGATGACAGGTTAACCTGAGTTCCTTGAGGAAGGATGGCATATTAACAGGAAAATAAATATCATTATGGAATTCATGGCAAGAAAGTAAAAAGTTGATCCATGGTTAAATCACACTAGCTGAATATTTCTTCACCATTCTCAATATCAATTATCATAAAGCTTGTGGGAGGACACTATTTCACTCATTGATTTCTTATAAGATATTAATAGTCTGATGGAGGAACAGAATGCAGCAATGAATAGCAATAGCATTTAGACTTATATACCACTTCACAGTGGTTTACAACCCTCTCTAAGTAGTTTACAGAGTCAGCACACTGCCCACAACAATCTGGGTTTTCATTTTACCAACCTCAGAAAGATGGAAGGCTGAGTCAATCTTGAGCCGGTCAGGATCAAACAGCTGGCAGTTGGCAGAGTTAGTCTACAATGCTGCATTCTAACCACTGTGCCACCATGGCTCATGTTTTTGGTCTGATCCAGCTCTAACTTTTTATATAACAAAAAGAAACCAAAAGAGCTTTTTGATTAATCATGGTGCTGGTTATCATGTGTAAAGCCCTTCATGGCATAACACCAGACTACTTGGAGGACTGCCTTTTTCCTATGGTTTCCTGGCCACCCAACCAGTTTTAGCAGACAGGGCATGTTCTGGGTCGTTTTTATTAAACAATATCTAAGACACCTAATTAATTCAGATGAGTCGCTATATACCAGTGTCATAATGGAGGCATTCCCCCCCCAAGAACAGCAAATACTTTCTTCCTTCTTAATTGATAAAGCCTCAGATTATTCACTTTCTCCTGTACATTTGACTTTATATAGATCATTGGAGCATTTTCATACAGCTGTAAGTTTCTAATACTATACAAAGTCACACTGGCAGAAAAAAATATCATTTCTCTCATGCAGATTCATAGCAAGATGGCCTAACAACCCTTCTGGGAAAAGTACTGCAGTAAATTACAATTTTCATAACTGCACGTATAAATCAATCCTATCCTTAACAGTTCAATGCAGATCTGCATTGCATCAGCACTATACAAGGTTGTCTTGTGGGTGGACCCTTTTTATTATTATTGAAAATAAGAAGCTCACTATTTAGTAATACCTTTTGATTCCTGAAAAAGCAAAATCACATTTGAAAAATGTGTTCCCAATTGTTTTGTCTGTCTTAAGTATCTATAAAAATGAATAAGGCAGTTTTAATCTTCACATGTGATCTTCCTATATATGTATTTTATATATTAGTAAAAATACATATTCCTAAATATAAGATATTTGTGCCATCCCATTTGGGTCAAATTTCAACTAAACAAATCGAAAAGTTAAGGAAGAGATAAACGTGATAATCTCGGGGCGGGGGACTGAGGCTGGATGGTTCTTTTATTGCTGCATACTGATGGCAAGGAAAAGTCCTATAGATCAGAGGGGTCCTTGGCAACTTGACAGGAGGTCCGCAGACAGGTCAAGAAAAATTTGGAAAAAGTAATATACATGAATTGTTAATTAGTAATTAGTTGAATTTGTGGGAATGGGGTCCGCCATGTTGCAACAACTTGTTTTGGGGTCCGCAGCTTGAAAATGCTGAAAACCTGCTATAGATCAGACCTCTAGACCAATGTCTCATTTCCAATAGATACCAGTCAGGTCTCCTGTAAATCCAAAGGAAATACGAAGTCAATGCAATTCCCCTGCTCTAGCTTGAGAGCAACTGGTACCAAATGGATTCTGATTGCACCATGTGTGTTCATGCACAGAATATACTTTTGATGTGATAACCACCTGAAAGTTCAGGGTGGCTCCTTCTTTACTGCTACCCTGGAAAGTCTTCCATGCAAGTACGGACATGTCCAGAAGACCTCAGAAGGCCATTGAAATAGCTGCATTCAGATTTCAAGAGGGAAGTACTTCACTCATCAAATGATTTGCACAGACTAATAGGCTTTACTTGACTACTCACACATAGAGAGGAATGAATCTGCAGTGATTTCTATAGTAGCTGTATTATTTTTCAAGCACAACTTCATTCTGCAGTGCCAGAAAGCAGCTATCAAAGAGTTTGGTATGCAAAGTGCTTTAGACCTGGGTACAGAACAGAAACGGCATTGGTCGCGTTGGTGAATGCTCTCTGGAGAGTTCGGGATAGGGGATGTTCCTCTATCCTGGTCCTGTTAGACCTCTCAGCGGCCTTCGATACAATCGACCATGGTATCCTGCCGCGCCGGTTGGAGGGGATGGGAGTGGGAGGCACCGTTCTACGGTGGTTCTCCTCCTTCCTCTCCGATCGGTCGCAGACAGTGTTGGCAGGAGGGCAGAGGTCAACCCCGAGGCACCTGCTATGCGGGATGCCACAGGGGTCGGTCCTCTCGCCTCTCCTGTTCAACATCTATGTAAAGCCGCTGGGTGAGATCATCCGTGCTTTGGTGTGGAATACCATCAGTACGCTGATGATACTCAGCTGTACATCTCCAACCCAGGCCACCCCAATGATGCCATGGAAGTGACGTCCCAGTGTCTTGAAGCCATGCAGGCCTGGATGGGGAGAAACAGGCTCAAGCTCAACCCCTCCAAAACCGAGTGGCTGTGGCTTCCAGCGATCCGATATAGAATATAAGAATGCGGTCGCGCAGGGGATTATGGGAGACAGGGGATGTTCCCATGTGATCCCCCTCCTGCGTGAGCTGCACTGGCTTCCTGTGGCCTTCTGGGTGCGTTTCAAGGTGTTAGTCACTATCTTTAAAACACTCCATGGCATAGGGCCTAGGTATCTGCAGGATTGCCTGCTGCCAACAAATATCTCCCACAGGACAGTTCGCTCCCACAGAGTGGGCTTCTTCAGGGTGTGGTCAGCC
>JANHFO010000259.1:122611-133838 GCA_032468095.1 Pareas carinatus
GTGTTGGTAACCACCTTTAAAGCGCTCCATGGCATAGGGCCCAGTTACTTGCAGGACCGCATTCTACCCATCGATACGTCCCGCCGTCCTGTGCACTCTCACAGAGTGGGCCTCCTCAGGGCGCTGCCAGTCAAACAATGTCGGCTGGCGACCCCCATGGGGAGTGCCTTCTCTGTGGCGGCACCCACCCTCTGGAATGACCTCCCCCTTGCTATTCGATCTGTTACAGACCTTTGGACCTTTCGCCGTGCCCTGAAGACCCATTTGTTCCATCAAGTGGGCTTGAGATAGCCGCGCCTTGTCTTCCTGCGCTCAAATTCAATTTTAATTATGGGAAATAATTTTATTGCTCCCCCCTTTTAATTTTTTTTTAACTTTAAATTTTCAGGCCTTATTTAATTTCTTTTAATTATGTTTTAATTTTATGCATCATGAATTTTAATTGCCTGTAAGCCGCCCTGAGTCCTTTGGGAGAAGGGCAGGATAGAAATAAAATTATTATTATTATTATTACAAATTACTATTATGCTGTCCACCTAATCTTAAATATATATTTATGCTCATAAATTTCAGTTTCAGTAAAAGTTCTTTTGACGTAAATATGCCAAAGGTGCTATAACCTCTTTAAGGCTAAGTCCGCTTTAGATGTTATCTTGAAATGCTATTTATTTATTTATTTTGGACTCACGTGTGTTTTTGCTGTATAAATTCTGAGATAAACTGTAGACATTGGCAAATTATCTAAGCTTCATCCAATAGTATGCTAATAGAGTCCTACTTGTGTGGTAGGATTTCATTTTCTCTCCTCTGATCTCTCTAGAACTTTCATTACCACAACAAACTTTTTCTCTGTCATCTCTGTCTATCCAGAAAAAGCCAACTCATTCTGGAAAAGAAATCTAGTTTAATGCAAATAATTTCTCATAGCTGTTATGTAACTGAGTTACATCAAAATCTAAATTCAAGGAAAAGAAATTCTTCATGCAGAATTCATTAAACATACTAATACAAAATTCTATGTATGCATTCAGGTAACAGAGCAGCTTCATTGGAGGAAAACATCCAACCTCATAAATGCAAAACTTTAACTAATGCCTTTTGCAGCTTAACCAATGCATCTTAATCCTATTTAATTCCAGAACTGATAGCTACTGTAAACAGGAAGAGGTAACTCCAGTCAATATTTACAGGTAAAATTATTTATTTATTTATTTTTATATAAATAAATATAAAATATATTTTATTTACTTTATCCCATAAAAGAAAATATATTTCTAAGAAAATCACAACTCTAATAGTAAAGAAGAAATCAAATCTCCTTTTAAAGCATACTTATTTATTAAATTTATATCACAACCATCTAATTTTGCAGAGCAATTTTGAGAAGCTTACAATTAAAATATACAAAACTATTTTTGCTTTTCCTTTTGAAGAATTTTGCTTTGGGAGTAAATATTACATAAATCATATTGTAAAATTCGATGATATATATGAAATTCAGAATCTGTTTTCAATGTGCTGGCAGAGAAAATAACCTTCTAGATATATTATAAATAAAGTAGCTTTTGATAGTTATTTTTACAAAAGAAGAAATCGGATGATCCATGGTTTTTCTACCTCACTTTGAAGAATCATTACAGCATGGTTGAAATGGTGATGCTCCAGAGTAGCAGACGTTCCATACAGCTGAGCTAAAGCAGACCCAATCCTGAAAAATATGCAACATATGACATTGGTTCTTTTAGCATATGCTTCAGAGATTGTCAGATGAAGAAAGAAATGCTATCTCAATCCTTCTATTTTGTAAAATAGCCCATTAACCTTTCCAAGCTCACTATTTTCCATCTATGCCATCGTTCCAGAATGAGAAAGGAGTGGACTAAAGGAAAGGTGGTAACCGGGGTATGTATTCACAGATCTATTCAACATTATAAACACAATATGACATGTGATTGATTCCGAATTATCTTTTCTACATGATCTGATCTCTTTCAGACACTGGGACATTGTTTTTTTCATTTATTTATTTTTGTATTTTTTTGTATTTTGGTAATAGTTTCTTCAGAGCCGGGCTCTGAAATGAACTGGCGAAGTGTTATATTTCTTTTATCTTTTTAAAATTGTTTACCTTTTGCTTGGAGAAGAAAGGCTCCAAAATAGAGCTATCAAAGGTTTCTGCCGCAGTTTAATTTTAGGTATGCGTAGTTCATGAGTAGAGTCTGCACATTCACCCATCCCCCCAATAAGGCAGGCTATCAACGATAGAATTAATAACTCATAGCCTGATTGTTGTAAACTCATGTTTGTATTTCTAAAAAGGATCTCTTTTTCAGTGTTTATAAAAATCAGGTTAATATTGCTTGCAAAGTAATCACAACATATAAGAAAAAACTTCAGGCAAAGCAAAAAAACTGTTGTGAATAGCATCCAATTTTGATAAATCAACAATTAAGCAGAAAGCACACAGCAGCTAAAAAAGAGTCAGTTAAAACAATTCACTCTGGTTTGCTGCTGTGGGTTTTCTGCTTTCTAATTTAAAAATATGAACATTTTATTATATAAATATATTTTATAATATATTTAAAAGTAGAATGGAAGTTGTAAAGGGAAAATATGATCTAGTCAAATGTTCAAAGTAAGTATGCAAGCTTCATTTTAAAAAATGGTATATAACCCTGATTAAATATGCATACATGTGCTGCTAATTCTTCAGTTTAAGTTTCATATGCTTTCAAAACAAATTCCTATTTAATATCTGCATAGCCGTATAACTAAACATTTGTCTACACAAATATATATTGTTGTACATTGAAAATGCTAAATTTAATTTTCCAAAGAAAGAATGAATTACAATTACAAAACTGGTAATTGTTAGAAGGCGGAACACACCAGGATTAGACTGCCATAAGAGATTAACACATATCACTATTTCACTACCAGAAAGCACTCTAAAGTGACAAATGAGGCTTGGTGTTATTGGGGAGTGTGTATGCTTATGTATATATGCATAGTTGAAGAAATTAGTTTAAGAGATTCTGGCTTGGAATGAAAAGAAATCTCCTAGGAGATTATATTGCAAAGCTACACTACCCAGATATTTAATCATCATGGGGCAGCTGTAATGAGAGAAAGAGGAGAAAATTACCAAGAGCGTTATCCCCCAGAGGAAACAGCAGTGAAGTGGATTAACATGCTGTGATACTGTTTTCAATCACACTCCTCTTAATCTTTCATTGTGCTGAACCCTCCCCACCCAAGTAAGGAAAGAAATGGGAAAGGTGAGGCTTAAATTAACAGTCTTTCCAACCTGTGTGACCACAAATCACAACAGGTCAGGATAATAACAACTTTTATCATTATACTTAACACACTATGTCACTATGTGCCTAGAACCTTTCAGTTATTTCTTTAACATTACAAAAAGACCATGTTCTCCCTGCATAAACTCACGGAATAGAAAACTAGTGGCAGGTATAGACTGATGGTTTTTCAGTAAATATTGCTTTTTGTTAAAAAAAACAATGTTTTTTTAGACAAGATTAAAGAAACCTTTAGATTAAATGGTTTGCATTTTGATTAATATTCATTTTATAAAATACTGGGGTTTTAAAAATGTTTGCATCTTTTGTAATTTGGGTGTGTATCTGGTTTCAGTTTTGAACCTAACGTCTTACTATACAAGGACATTTTGACTTTCTTGCCAACGTCTCAAGTGCTAGATTTTGCTATTTTCGTAAGCGTTTGTCCATTTTTAAATTTTATTTATTTGACACAAGCACCATTGTTCAAGATTGTACAAAAGCTTCCACTGCCAGAAAAATCTAAAATGGTGCAAATTCAAACAGGAACGAAGAGTTTTCTCAGTAGACAGCCATTGTTAAGCCTCATAAAAACTTGCATTTTACTACTGAGTTAATGCAGCAGCCTGCCAGGGTGGACTCATCTATAGTTCTTCCATCTTCTACTCACTGCCAGAATGGATCTTAAGAAAGCCTAGCCCACCCCAATCATTTGGCATTAAAGAGAAGTATTCAAATGGAATATTAGTCTTTCAAAATAGGGATGGGAAAGGAAATCTATTTGAATGTAAGCCATTTTACATTCAACAATCAAAAGCTTATTTCTTCTAATTTTCACAAAATCCTCATTTTGTATATCATTCTTGTCAGTATACAGCTATAAACATTTTCTAATAATACATGCTATTTTTTAGCCAAAACATATTTGATAATTTCAGTGGTGCGTGCAAATGAAATGATTGTTTGATTCAGTAGTTATGCCAGTTCAGTTTGAATTGCAAACCAAACACACATTCTTCAAACCAAGTTTGAATGCTAGCATTATATACTTCCTCTCTTTTTAATTAGCCACTGAAACCATTAATAGTCTTCAAAAGCCCCCTGGCTTTATGCTGCCTTGATAACAGTTTCACCATTTAATCGGATTTAGTCACTGCAGAAAAACACAGCAACAGTCTCACAGAAAAGAAACAGATAAAAAGAAGATAGTAACAGAATCTTAGACTTCAGAGTTATCTATCTTTTCTGCTTTCTCTTGTGTCGGAGTATTTTTTTTTTATCAATGGCTCTTCAAATTCCTTACTATGATAGACGATTTCTTTCAAAGGATGTAACAAAAAATTCTTCACTGGCTTCTCTCATACAGAGCTGCCGTAAATTGTGCAGGGAAAAAAAAATCCCCCTACCATTAAGCACCCACCCAATACAAAATGGAAAGAAAGAAAAAAACCTTGCAGAATGTTTAAAAATTAACATAATTTGCTGCAAAAAAAGTGCAATGTGATACAGGATGTACTGGATAGCTGAACCCAGAGCCATCTCTCTGACAAAGAACATATTTTCATTCACAGCAAAGCTTTGCAGAGACCAGAGCAAGATTTTTTTCAGGTTAAAAGACTTCAGTTTCAAGTAAATCAATGACAGCGGTCAGAGAGCAGAATACAGTATAAGAGAGTTGGAAAGGACTTTGGAGGTCTTCTACCCAAGAGGGAGACCCTATATAATTCTGGGCAAATGGCTGCCCCATCTCTTCGTAAAATCCTCCAGTGATGGAGCACAATCTCAGGAGACAAACTGTTGCACTGGTTAATTATTCTCACTGTGAGGAAATTTCTCCTTAATTCTAGATTGGATCTCTCTGTTTGATAAGTTTCCATCCATTATTTCTTCTCCTGCCCTCAGGTGCTTTGGAGAATAGGCTGTCCCTTTCTTTTTGGTGACAGCCTCTGAAATATTGGAACACATAATGGCAAATATAATGATGAACCGTCAGATGCAGTAACAAACTCACTTGTTCTAGGACCCAAGTCAATCCATTACCTGATGCTTAGTTTATTCAATGGGAGGCAATTGTTGCTATTCCAGCATCATAGACAGCAATCACCTTTGCTCTACTATAGCCGGTGTGAAATATGAAACCTGAGCATAATCCCTCATATTCACCAAAAATTTCTGAATCAAGCTGCAGTACAACACATGCCATCATGCTATACAGGATATTACAATTTATTTATTTATTGGATTTATATACCGCCCTTCTCCCGAAGGACTCAGGGCGGTGCCTGGAGCCGTCTCAAAGCCCCACCACCGTGGATCACATGATTCAGTGTCACCCCAGTCTTTGCTGCTTCCGATCGCCGCCATCCTCGATTGACTTTGCTGCTTTCCAACTGCGACAAGGAGCCGACTGTCGGCATCGCCACCATTGCTTTCATCCCGGGGCCGCTTCAGCCGCTACCGCCAAGCCGCGGGAGCTTCAGTTCTTCCGCATGTCGATGTTTTTGGAAGAGTGAAGCCCTCCCTGGGTTTGGGGCAGCTTCTCCTGTCAGGGGGGCCGGGTGCAGACCCATCCCCACACCCCGGATCATCGGAGCCCCATCTTGCCAGGCTCCGACGTTACACAGGCTGCTTCCCAGTAGCCATCTTGTAAAGATTATGGTGAGGTTCCCCCATTTCCCAACAAGTCTTAAACAGAAAAGGATTTGCCTGTCTCTGTATGTGTGTATTGCAATTAGTGTTGCTGGTCAGTTATAATACAGAACTGTATTAAAGATTAATATTTCCTTAATGCCTTGTACTGTGCTAAGAGTGCAGACCTAATTGGTTTTTCTGAAATCTATTGCCTAGGAACTAGGTAGGTCAAGGAAGTGTGTGTGTGTGTTTATCATTTTTCTGTATCAAATATGATCTGTGTGCCATAATGCAACTCCCGATATTGAATTCTTAATACAGAAAATTGTATTAGCAGAAATACTCCTTAATTGGAAACAGAATTTCTCATCTGGAGTGCTGTACAGGTAGTCCTCCACTTACCATGTTTCACTTAGTGACCGTTGGCTGTAAAATTATAGAGAAAGTTAAGTCTAGATAAGGTAAGTCTCCAGTTTTGTCTTTCTGATACCTTAATTGTCTGAATGAGATCAGTTACCATAAAATGAATATGTGTTTCAGATTGATTCAAAATAATAAGCAATATGTATATCAGGAAACCCAGCATATTATGTTGGCACAACACTATGCTAAGAATAAAATAAGTTAACCATAAACAGAATACTGTTTACAATAGATGTGTAAACAAAAGAGAGAAAATTAGAATCTCCCATGAAAGAAATTCACCCTCCCAGAAGCAATGCACATGTCCTTTTACATTCATCTATTTATGTGTTTTATGTTTATATTAAACCAAACTACTTCATTTTTCTTTCCCAATTGGCAAAGAATATTATAACATGTCCAAAACCTTATCCCAAAAACAGAAGCATCTTTTATCTCAGATAAGGTCTCCCACAATTGAAAAGTTGAAGTATATTCTGTGTATAATCTGAAACTGTAAGGAAGATGATGACACTATAGAACCTGACCTCAATATCCATGCTGCACTCTCCCTGTAAAGATTCTGGTCTTTTGGAACATGCTAATCCAGAAAAGTGGAGATTAAACGGTCATTTGACATAGACCAGTGGCCTCCAAACATTTGGGCACCAGAAACCGGTTCCATGGGGAAATATTTTTCCATGGACTGGAGGGAGTGTGGTTTTGAGTGCTGCCTGCATCCTGCAAATGGGGCTTGGCTCGTTTGCACAGCTTAGTTGCTGGCATGCTGCAGACCAGTGCCAGTCCACGGACCGGGGTTTGGGGACCCCTGACATAGACTATTGAGAAGGAACTGTCTGTGTAGAATCTGAGTAGAATTGAGGTACAAAATTACTTTATGTGTAAGCTCTTACTTTCATGTGGGCAATAACAAACTAGCAAACCTTTGTATAGCCTCCTGAAAAGTACACCTTGCTGTATTACAATCTAACTGTCTGATAAGAAGTCCTCCTGTGACCACTAGACTGTTTAAGGTTGTAAAAAAAAGATGTTAATAGTCTTGAAAGAGTGAAGAAAAGAGTAACAAAGATGATTAGGCAACTGAAGGCTAGCTAAAACATATATAAAGAACCGTTGCTGGAATTGGGTATGTCTAGTTTAATGAAAAGAAGGACTGGGGGGTGACACGATAGCAGTGTTCCAATACCTCAGGGGTTGCCACAAAGTAGAGGGAGTCAAGCTATTTTCCAAAGCATCTGAAGCCAGGACAAGCAGCAATGGATGGGAACTAAACAAGAAAAGAAGCAACCTAGAATTAAGGATACATTTTCTGACAGCTAGAACCATTAATCAGTGGAACGACTTGCCTCCAGACGTTGTGAATGCTCTATCATTGGAGGTTTTTAAAAGATTGGACAACCATTTGTCTGAAATGGTATAGTGCAGTGGTGGCGAACCTATGGCACGCATGCCAGAGGCGGCACTCAGAGTCGCTCCAGCACAGATTTCTTTACTAGAAACCCAGAGGAACGTAGAGCTCCCCTCCCCTTCTCCATGTGTGCCTGAGGACATTGCTGACATCACCCGCCCCTCTGCCCAGTAGTCCAATAGGAGCACTCCCTCCCTCCCCTGTCTGAGGTAAGGCAGGCGGCTCAAATGCGGCGCAGAGTCTGTGGCAAAGGTGAGAGAGGAGAGGAGCTAGGTTGGAGGGGAGCATAGCTCGCAGAAGGTCACAGAAGCTGGGGTAGGCTGCTGGAAGGCCCGCAGCAAGCTTGTGTAGGTTGTGGGTGGGGCAGGGCACGCAGGGGGGACACCAATGGCCACGGGGTGGGATGTGTTGCCATGTTGGCACTTTGCGATAAATAAGTGGTTTTTGGGTTGCAGTTTGGGCACTCAGCCTTTAAAGTTTCGCCATCACTGGTATAGGGCTTCCTGCCTGAGCAGGGGGCTGGACTAAAAAACCTCCAAGGTTGCTTCCATATCTGTTATTCTGTTATTCTGATCAAGCGGATAGTTGGGAGATGTGGCCTATTTTGAAGCTGAGCTGAAGGTGAGTAATTATAATCTCACTCATCGACCAGTTAAGAGTTTAAAGTGTTATAAAAACCCAGCAACTGTTGCAAAAAGTTGTCACTATCACGCACAAATCACGAAATAGCCATTTTCCTGCTTTCTGTGGGACTCAGCCTGTCTTAATGAAACAAGACACCATTTATGTAAACAGTTTCTTTTGTTTTGAATGCAAATTGCTTGCTATTTCCTCGATGCTTGCCAACATTTCAAAGAAAAAGGGACCACATTTTTACGCTTTCTATTTTGTCATAAGCAGTTACGCCAATAAAGATGCAACTTCAACTAAAGTTATGTTATGTTAGATGGATATTCATGTGTAGGAGGTTAAGTCATGACAAAAAACAATTTGGAAGGAATTCAGTTTTTTTAAAAGAAACATAGAGAAAGAACTGTGATTTTATTACACATATCTTGAAACCAACACTTTCTCTAACTTTTAAAAATATTAATTTTCAAAACAAGTGAAATTAATAGGGGAAACATACTTAGCTTGAAAGGCATTGTTTGTTCCTCTGTGATCAAGGTCATGGCATAAACATCCAACAATCAAAGCTAAAATTTCTATTTCTGTCAGAATCTCCTGAAATCCTGCTGTCTGAAAACAGAAAAAAAAATTATATTGGTAATGTCAACAAATGCAGTCATTTTAAAGTTGTTGTTAGAAATCAGACAAATGGATGTTGGAAGAAGAACTGAGATGGGCCAACAGTTAAGTTTGATAAGTGAAAATCAGTTTAAGCTAGTGGTTAAACGGAGATCATCTTAAACCCTCGGATGATTTGGGTCATTCTCTTCCAGCCAACCAACTTCACAGAGTTACTGCTGGAGGGAAAATGGGAGGTCGGAATGCTGGTTATATCCCTTAAGCTCCTGAAGGAAAAGCAGGATATACAGTTAGCCCCTGACTTACAACCATTCGTTCAGTGACCGTCTGAGATTACAACAGCACTGAAAGATGTGACTTGACCATTTTTCACACTTACAACCATTGTAGCATCTCCATGGTCACGTGATCAGAATTTGGACATTTGGCAACCACCATATATTTTTTACAACAGTTGCAATGTCCTGGAGTCAATAGATCACCCTTGGTAATCTTCTCTCGGCTGGCTTGCAACAAGCAAAGTCAATGGGAGAAGCTAAACTCACAAAATAACCATAGGATTCACTTAGCAAATGCAGTGATTCAATTCACAACTGTGGCCAAAAAAATGTTATTAAATGAAGCAACATTCGCTTGCTTAGCAACAGGAATGTTTGGCTCAATTGTGGTGGCAAGTTGAGGACTATCAGTAACAAATAGCTAAAGAATGGTTAAATATGGAGTAAAGCAATGACCCTCTAGGTTTCACTAAATCAGCTGGAATTAGCCCATATGTGCAAAAAAAGTGCCCTGTTGCAGTATTGCTAAATAGTAGTGTTATAAATGCCTTAATTATACTGATATTCTGCTATTTTGATGATTTAAGAAGGAAGCTTATTGGCCAAGCTGGACTATAACTAATTCGTTTCACATCAGTGAATCAGTGAACAGGATGCTTTTCAGCTGGTAAGGTGTCCAATAAAAACAACAGTAAAAGGGAATCTGATCACAGAACATCCTCTAAATCATCTATCTCTGCACAGGTGCACTTCAGATATATATGAATAAATCTCTAGCTGGAGTTCAGCTGGGATGTGAACAGGAAGGAGCATTTTTTGTGTACAGTAGAAGCTTTAGTTTGCCTTATAAGGTAGTTGTTCTCCGTTTTTCATACTTTCTTATTCATTTAACACACTGCATATAATCCTTGATTTGCAACCATTCGTTTAATGACTGCTCAAAGTTACAACGGCATTATAAAGTGAATTATGACCGTTTTTCACACGACTATCGCAGAAGCCTCCTGGTCATGTGATCAAAATCCAGATTCTTGGCAACTGGCTCATATTTATGACAGCTGCAGTGTCTCAGTCATGTGATCCCCTTTTGCAACCTTCTGACAAGCAAAGTCAATGGGGAAGCCAGATTCCCTTAACAACCGTGTTACCAAGTCAACAACTGTAGTGATTGGCTTAACAGCTGTGGCAAGAAAGGCCGTAAAATGGAACAGGACTAACTTAACAGCTGTCTCACTCAGCACTAGAAATTTTGGGTTCAATTGTGGTCGTAGGTTGGGGACTACATCTTCTTTTTATTAGTACTGAATAACACACTAATGTCACATACTAATACTATGCCATATCCATTTGGGGGGGGCCTTCCAGAAAAATAGAGATTAGAATGTTAGAGGCTTGAATATTGGAGGTGAAATGGATTTTCAATTTCATTCCAGTTCA
Organism: Pareas carinatus; assembly: GCA_032468095.1. Taxonomy (NCBI): domain Eukaryota; kingdom Metazoa; phylum Chordata; class Lepidosauria; order Squamata; family Pareidae; genus Pareas; species Pareas carinatus. The sequence goes on from JANHFO010000259.1 coordinate 133,336, forward strand.
AAGTCCCCTCGACAGCAAATATACTATATTACTGAACCTATCAAAAAGAGTTAGTTTAAAGCAGGGTTTCCCAATCTTGACAACTTTAAGGCGGGTGGACTTCAACTCCCAGAATTCCCTAGCCAGAGTTGAAGTCTACCCGCCTTAAAGTTGTCAAGGTTGGAAAACCCTGCTTTAAAGCTAATGAAAGGAACTTACATATCTGCCACCTTTTTCTCTTTGATGAAAAATACATCTACAACGTAATAAGAACATCAAAAGAGCCATGCTTGGTCAGAACAAAAATCCACATATCCCATTCTGTTTCTACACTGGCCCACCAGATATCCATGGGAGTCAGCAAGCAGGATATGAACAAAATAGCCTTTTTTTTGGCACTCATGCTCCCATAAAGCAACTTGTGAAACATGAATATGGAGAGGCATAGAAGATCACTTCCGGTCCTGGAAGCAACAGGACGTGAGAGAGCGAGCTCTGCCTCTCACGCCTGAAACCCGCTTCTT
>JANHFO010000259.1:170408-181139 GCA_032468095.1 Pareas carinatus
AATTGTGGCTGCCCACGTGACACACAGCGAAGCCACCAAGATAATCTCCATAGTGATGGAAGAGGAACCTTAATGGCGATCTGTGCATGAACACCCAAGATGCATCAGTTTCAGCATTCCTCATCTCTGAGTAATACTAGCTTTTCTGTAGCCCTTTTGAATCTATTAAAACAACAACTTATTCTATGACGTGGACTGGTTGGTTTGATTCTTGAACAAGGGAATGCTAAGAAATTGATACTTGATGATATTTCCTCCACTGAGTTCGTACTTCAAAATTTTCTTCATTTTCTTGATATATTCATTTCTAACCTTCTTCTTGACTTCAGTGTGCTTGATGTTGCCAACCAGAAGGATGCTCAGGTTTTTCTAGTGATCATTTTCCACTGGCTGACAGACAAGTGGCTGTCCAATCTCTTCTTTAAAACCTTCAGTGCTGGAGCACCCAAAACTTCTGGAGGCAAGTCATTCCACTGATTGTTCTAACTGGCAGGAAATTTCTCCTTAGTTCTCAATTGACTCTCTCCTTGATTACTTTCCTTCTATTATTTGTCTTGTCTTCGGGTGCTGTGGAAAATAGGTTGACTCGCTCTTCTTTGTGGCAGCCCGTTAGATATTGAAACACTGTTATCATGTCACCCTAGTCCTTCCTTTCACTAGACTAAACATACCCAATGCAAGTCACCCCATGTTTAGTATTCAACTGGGTGAATAAATTAGCAATGCTCCAACAGTATATTGTGGACCAGGCTTGTTGATCAAGCCAAGGTACATGAACCTTGGTTAAACCTATCCCTGACTCTTTGCTGCACTCTTAAATTGACAAAAAAATTGCTGGATTTTTTGCCCCAAGTATACAATGCAAAAGAAGTTATCTTCTGCAGAAAAACAAGAAATCAACCAGATTCATCCACTTACTTAAATTTCTATATCTGCAGCATACAAAAGCATGCACAGTGCATGCTGCACCTGAATTTTAAAAGGCAATTGTATTACTATTGTTTGCATTTACTTTCATTCTTTGGTGCATCTCATACCTACAGCAGTCAAACGCAGAATGGCTCCCTCAGTCCTCCCTGTGCCCCTAGGCTATAGTAGGCTACTACTTCACACCAAAGCTCAGCTTCTCACATCATCTATGACAAGTCCCTAGTGATGTACTGGCTCATGCTGGAAAATTCAAACAGAATTTTGAATTGCGGTAGGTGAAACAACATTCCAATTGCAAAAAGCAAAACAAAATTCTGGACCTTCATAAACCATCCAGAAGACTGCTTTTAAAAAGACACAGTTTTATTCCATGCTTGAAACAAACACTGCAAAGAGGTATGTTTTGTTCTGAGAATGATTGTTTTCCACACTGCTGGCTCCCGTTAATCAATCTCTGGGCCATTTTTTTTGGAAGCACTTGAGAAAAAGTTGGACATGGTAGAAAAACAGAAATGGAGCAGGAATAATGAAAAGAAAAGAATTAAAAAAATATCTCTTGATCAATCTGCGAGTGAATATTAGATAACTCTTAAAACTTAATTCTTTAGTAAGCAATTGAATTTGAGGTACTGTAATGATCTATAAAACTTAATCACAAGGCACAATATTTATATTACAAAGCAGATATAAGCAAAAACAAGACCTTGCTGCAGTTGGCAAATACTGATGGAATTATTACATTATAAGTGTTTCATATGCAAACATATTTATTTATTTTTAAGCTAAAATGTTTAATTGGAAGAGCAAAGTTTGGTGTGTTTTAAGAGAAGCAGATTCAATCTTCTACTTTAATTTTACTATTCGATTGTCTGATTATTATCACTCATACAAATGCTGAAGCAGACTACAGCAGCACATATTCTAAAGATATCTGCCACCATTAATATACTGAAACCAGGCAATCCAAGAAGATTCCCTTAAATTACATGTTTCAGGAAGATGTTGTCTATAGAAATACATATGCTTCACGGAATACTTTGCAATTAAACTGCATCAGTTTGACATATCTTACCTCAAAGAGTCGCTGATCAGCATCATCAAAAGGTTTTCCATCAAGTCTGTTCAGCACCTGAGCAACCCCTTTACAGTAAAGAATTAGCAAACACAGTTCATTTTATGTTTTAAAGAAAGCTGCGTATTTATAATGATAAACCTATACATAAATAAATTAACAAAGAAGAAATGCCGCAAAACAAGAACTCATAATTCAAAAACCACAAAGCACTATATTACTTGCATTATAAATTATAAATGCTACTGTACCCACAGCATCAGATTACTAATATATTCATGAAAGCTTGAATTCAGCTAAATAAAACAACTCAAAATAGTAGCCTTTTTCCTTCAATGCTGGCTGAATTAGATTTAGCTCTGAGTGTCAAACCTCATGTCAATTTATTGTACAAATAATCTTTGTGAATCGCATTTTTTTTAACATAATAAATTCCATGAGACAGTAAATTGTAATTAATTTGGAAGCAGAGCAATCTGTTGCTTGCCAATTTTCTTTTCTTCCTAATCCTCTTTTCGCATGCTGGATTAGTACTTGATACTTCAGAAATAGGCTTTTTATTTTTTTCAAGTAGAATTTTACTTATTTTTAGTATATTACTAGGATTAATAATTAATAAATTAATTACTAAAACAGCCAATAGTAAAATTTTGTTACAGTTCTAGATGGTTTGTGTTCACATCTTTTATACAATTCTATACAGACATACACAATACACAATATCAATATAAATTTAATCTACAAAAAAACGGCTACTTATTACAGCACTACTGCAGGAATTAATTGATAGTAAACTATATCACATCAACACTTTAACATATGTCTTACATTTAAAAAATATTTTAGAATCTTACCAATTATTTGGTGACTGTTATTCCATATAGGTACACAGAGTACAGATCTTATGTGAAAGCCAGACATCTGATCAACCTAGATTTTTAAAAAAACCTCATCAACTATCATAATTAATATATGATTTAGTCTTAATCAAAAGGTATACAGGCAGTCCTTGACTTAGGACTGCAAGTTCCATCAATAAGTGAGATGCTTACTAAAAGAGTTGCAGCTGATTTACAACCTTTTTGCTGCAGTCATTAAGTGAATTATGCAGTCATTAATCAAATTCAGATTTCCCCATTGACTTTGCTTGTTGGAAGCTGCTGGGGAAGAGCACAAATGATATTCATGTGATCCTGGGACATCACACCATCATAAATACATACTGGTTGCCAAATGCCGAATTTTGATCATGTCACAACGAGGGTGCTGCGACAGTTTTAAATGTAAGGATCAGTTGTTAGACATTTTTTTCCAGCACTGTCATAACTTTGAACAGATGCTATATAAATCATCAGGACTGCCTGTGCCATTATTCCATTGCATATTTGAAAAAGAAAAGTGTTAATTTGAAATGATAACACAATTTTATCAAAATAGGCAAAATTATATATCTATGCATCTTAAATGTACTGAAAAGCTTTTTCCCCTGAACTTTGGTGATTTTTAAAAAAATCTGTTTTGTATTTTAATAGTCTTTGCTGCTTTTCATCATTTTAAGCAATAATTTATAGTACATGGAGTTCAACATATGATTTTTGATGTGCTGTAAATGAAGTAGTTGCTGGACCAGTTACTAGCAAGTATTAGAAATAAACTTCCAAAATTTACATTTCAGAAGTAAAATATATTATACATTTACTTATGATTCAATTATGTTGTGGAAAAAAAAGAGAAACAAAATCTGATAGAAAATCTTAGTTCTTAGCTTTTATTTTAATGAGATGTTATTTTAATAATAAAGAAATGTTGTCCTCAATAATCATTTTTCCTGAAAACTAATTTTGGAGATTAAATATTAAATAGCAAAACAATAGCATCAAGAATTAATTATTGCTTTTCTGCCTCATAAAAACAATATTCTTTCTCTAAATAAGTTGACATTTTTATTAATGTGCTTTTTAAATGAATGTAAAACAAAAATGTATCAGCTGCATTACATATTAATCAAAAAAGCATACATGAAATGTTAACTCTACATTCAATGAGAATATTATATGTTTTATTTTATTTTATATATTTATTTATTTCAGCATGCCTTTTGGCAAGAAATATTGCTTGGGCATTAATGACACTTTCTCAACAACCGAATAAATTACCTCTGGCAGTTTTCTCTGTAAAATGTTTCTGAGCACTCAAATATAATAAAAAATCTATTATTAAGGCCTTTCCTTGATAGACTTCCCATAAACAGAATACTTTGTAAAAACGCCATTTTTGCTCTTTTAGCTTTGTATGGATTGAACTACTATGAATTCTCACCTAATTCTTCACCTGGCTTCCAGCTACAAAAACACTCAAACTAGTCTATTTTAGGGCTCTTTGAAGTAAAGAAATTAAACATTTCATAATTGTAAGAAATTTTGGTATTTGCAGCATCTACTGTCAATTGTGATCTGATATTCCCAAAGGAAAACTGAAAGATAAGAAACTATGTAATGGAGCAAAACTTTAACAGACTGATTTGAATTAACCAGGTAATTATTTGGATACAAAGACCTTATTCTAAGAATGATTAAATCAAATGAAGAAAAGATGCATTCAGAAGGCAAGTCTTCAAAAGTATTGGGGAAGGGTGGGAGGCCAAAGGGTCAACAGGAAATCATGACTGTGCAATTGAAGCCCCATTCCATGTATATGTGTATGAGTTTAAAACATGTGCAGAAAAGCATGTGGCTTCAAACATGTGGTCACGGGCACAATTTTTTTAAAAACATGTCATAAGGATGTTTCTATAAATCTTATAATTTCTTCCAAGTCTGCGATCAGATCATAAAAGGTACATTCAGCTAACATTACATTTAATAAACATGATTAGCTATTAAAAAGCTGTCCAAAATTTTTAGTTTCAAAAGAATATGTTGTTGGTGTTGTTGTTGTTGTTGTTGTTGTTGTTGTTGTTGTTAATTTTATTTATATCCCGCCCTTCTCCAGAAGGACTCAGGGCAGCTTACAGGCAACTTAAAAACACAAAACACATGAATAATAAAAACATATTAAAAGAATTAAATAAGGCCTGAAGTTAAAAAGGGGGAGCAGTAAAATTATTTCCAAAACAAATTAAAATTTAAACGCAGGAGGACACGGCGCGACTATCCCAAGCCCGCTTGATGGAAAGTTGGGTCTTCAGGGCACGGCGGAAGGTCCAAAGGTCAGCAATCACTCATATAGAAGGGGGGAGATCATTCCAGAGGATGGGTGCTGCCACAGAGAAGGCTCTCCCTCTGGGGGTTGCCAGCTGACATTTTTTGACTGATGGCAGGCACTCTGTGGGAGCGTATATAGAAATGAGTACTTATATAGGTCAAAGATGTCTTACTTCTGCATCAAAGCGAGGATCTTGATAAGTATCACTGTTGTTCACTGGAAGGCCGGTGGATGCTACAAGTTCAGCAATGCTATTATTTACTAGCCAGTCTGAATAAGAGGCTGATGGTTTCTCCAAATTGTTTTTGAAACTATTAAAAAGAGCAAAGGAAGAAAGAACGCAGTCACTACTGGTTGAAGAGCCAACAAGTTTAATATAGGTTTAATATATATCAACCATCATCTTGTTTCAGAATAACCTTTAAAATTTCAAAGCAGCTTAATTGCATTTAGATAACAAAAAACGGGCAGATAATATTTATAACTGTATGCAACTAGAGAAAATTGTTACAGTGACACAGAAAAATGATTTGCATTTTCCTTTAGTTACGCCTTTTACTCTATTTTGTAACATGGCTTATTATTTTATATGGCCTATTGGCTAATAAATAAATAATAATAATAATTACACCATCCTAGGTTCTTGGAAAGAACTCAATGTATATAAGAACCAACACCAGCTAAAGAACCAGTAGCTATGACTTCACACTGTTTTGAACAGTAACAACTGTGGGATTTCCAAATACACAAATGAAAACAAATATACATGTCCCAGGATAATGTTACAGGATCCAATCTGGATCAGTCACCATGACCAGAGTTTAATCTTCCAAGCTTTCGAACTCATGCTGGAACCCATCCTCAGGGAACTTTTCTAAAGCACAGTGTGTGCTTGGGCAATTCTGTGTGTGGTATTTATATGATGCCTGTTATGTCTGGCTTTTTAGATATTGATCGTCTATTAAGTCATTGGCTGTTGTTTCCATGTGTTGCCAAGCTCTCACCTCCTAAGTACTTGATAAGCTGGTGGTAAATCACCACTTCTGTTGACTGACGAGAGGCCTGTTTCCCAGGCTTCAATCACTTCCTTGGCTGTTTTTGTGCATGCTCATCCAACAATCTTTGTAGCTGCAAAGCTGCAAAACTGAATGTATGTCCTTGTTTACTGCAATGCGAGAGGGCAGGTACAATATTCTGCCTCTGTAACTCATTCCCTCGAATCAGTCACATATCTCAAGCTTGAAGTAAAATTTGTAAATGTTGGTTATGTTTGAAGATGAGTTTTCGTTCATCTCTCTCTCACTTCTATTACTGATAAATGTATAGTTTTTCTAGAGTCCATAGGCATCTGTTTTCTGCCTGGAACTTATTCCAACTTGCAGCTCATATTTCTCTCAGATAGAACTAGGAATAAAACTTTGAATGACTTACATGAGACATTTGTATTTGGTAAAAACATTTCCCCAGCAATGTTGATTTGTCACCATCAAGGGAAGAAACTGTCCATTCCAAAAACAATCTGTTCTTTGTTGGATGGGGGAAGGCACTTACAATTTGTTTTTGTTTCTCTTTAATCCATTATGTCTCTTTTTGCTATTATTTACCTTGGCTAAATATAATGGCATCTGGGGTATCCTTAGTACAGAACTCGAGAATAAATATGTTGCATCCTGATAATTTGATTTCTTGGAAACAGCTAATGAAGGTTTATTTTACCTTATCTCCCCTTATTCTTGATTTCCTTAAATTGTTTTCTGTCTTGGTATCATCTTTTTATTTATCTCATTGAAAAACACTACTGATCTCATACTGTAGTTTCACAGAGGCAAAGATTATAAAAGAAACATGATTGTTGGAACACATCATTGCTGATAATGGTGTTCCATATATTTATTCTAATGTTCTGTTGTTCCATTTTCAGGATCCTGTTAAAGAGGACTACAAATTAGTTTTTTTCAACAACTTTCATTCCATGACTGATAGCTCTACATGACACATTCAAGGATTACTGCATATTACTAAAGAAATGTAGAAATGACATGAATGTCAAATGTTTTCTATACAAACTATTCAAAACTAGAAGACATAAGAATCCCTAATAAATTGGAATCTCTGTTGGGGGGAAAAACTAAGGAAAACAGAAAGAGACGAATGGAAAAAAGGGTGATTGGGGGGAAATTATATGGTCAAGGCAAATGTTTCAGGTTCAACACTACTTTGCAAACAAGAAAATGTTTTTTTATGCTATAGTGAATAGCAGCCCATAGATCTCAGCTTATATTCCAAGAACAGTATCTATGTCAAATTCATTTCTGGATTTTTATTTCTACATAAAAGTTAGAAGCAAATGTACATGCTAAATATTCTTAAGAATTCTATAACTCAAACTATATACTACAACAATATCACAATTTCCCACGTTTCAACGAACTTCTAGATCCGATACACCTTTTATTTTATGCTAAACATACCTTTAGTTCTTCCCACCACTCTCCTTGTAATATGTTGTGCATGAGATACAGAGACCCTATATAAACATGGCCAAATAAGTATTAAAAATATTAAAAATATTAAAAATCTGGCTTTATTTTTTAAAGAGGTAATTTAATTAGTACTCGTCATTAAGGTACTCCACTATTTAAGCTGCAGGGGTGGGCTGGCAGGAGGGAAGAAACAGCTCAAAGTATTAAACTATCATGATAATGTTTGCACAGCTAAATAATATTTTCACTGCTAAAAATGAAATAGAAATAACCCAAAAATGCATGAAAGTTGGCTGGAAGGAAGAAGATTGTATGGCTCTTCAATAATCACATCAATCAACCTATCAATACAGTGAAAGCATCTTCAATTTGTTGAAGCTAAGTAACATGAATGTGGTTAATAAACTGTGGTTATTCCATGTGGTTAAAGTCCATATGGAATGCCCTTGACAAAAGAAGACTTGATCAAACTTTTTAGATCACTAATTATGCTAAAATAACATTCCATGTAATCATGTCACAGTTGTGCAACTGTTTCCCACATAACAGAAATGCAACCAATTATACCATCTGAGAAAGAATAACGTTTTCTCTTCTGCAACATATTGAGCTTAAGTGCATAAATATATATAATACTCTTATAACAGTAGAACAAAAATGAAGGAAATTATTATGACAGCTGAGTGTAACAAATGAAAAATTGTGCAAATAATTAAATAAAAGGACCTCTTTGAATTTCTAGAATGAAGGTGAACTTGAAAGAGCTTTTCACATTCAGAGTTTTGTCCTATAATCTAGGCTTATTCCTAAAAAGAAGATTAATTATAAAAAATAAAATCTAACCTATTTTCTGTATCAGCAATGCACTTTGGAGACATCAGTTCAAAGGACTTGGTAAATTTTACGTCCTGTCAAGGTAAAAAATGGGTAAATGTCACACATTGCAAATTTATTATACTACATTATAAAAATACATAATCACATTATAAAAAATACATACATTATAAAAAATAAACATGTGCCCTATTTATATCAAAGCATAAAGCACGTTCTTTTAATCCTATTTAAACAATAAAGGATTAACTGAATCCTTATATACTGTGAAATTGTTACTAATCTGGACTAGAAACCATGAGTCTAGTCCTACCTTAGGCAAGAAAGCCAGCTGGTTGACAGTCAGTCACTCTCTCTCAGACCAACTCTCCTCAGTAGTATTATGTATGTCTGCCACTCTGAGTTACTTATAAACTAATAAAAGTGAGATAAAAATCTAATGAATAGAATAGAAATGAATAGAATAGAATAGAATAGAAAATGAATAGAATAGGAAATGAATAGAATAGGATAGAATAAATTATTCCAAAGTATGATTTCAACATCACCAAGTTTGTCTTGCATGTTGCTTTTGTTTCTTGAGTACCTCTATGTAATGTGAACAGTGAAATATTTTATAGTACTTTCTTTTTAAAAAGCATGTTAAAGTATTTTTTCTGTATCTTATTGCACTTATCTTTTTCTTCCACTGTAGGGCTTAAAAGAGCACATATAAAATTCCCAGACAGCATCTTACTCTGTCGATCACACCTAGAACTAAACTTAGCTTAACTTCAGCTTACTCTACAGTGTGCTTTAACCATCTTCAATAACAACATAGGATCTTAATAGGTAAATTCCTTACAATCGCTGACACAATATATGTTCAATATCCTACCTCTTATCATAAGTGTTCACAGTGGGAAGTAAGTGATAAAACATTTTGACATCATAATGTAATTCCCATGACTTATATGACTGTATCAGATATCAGGACACAGCATTAAAAAGCAAGATTTTCATTATGTATTGCACACATACAATCATTCCTTATCACCATGGTTGCTATAGATACTTATGGCTTTTATAGCAGTACTTTATTAGGGACTGTGATATGCTAATTGAAGTTTGGAGTACCGAGTGAACATATAGGGCTAGACGGGGATGCCTTGAGAACCACTCAGCTTTAAGCAGTCAAGGAAGAATAGTTATGGGCATGTCTCAATATTTCTATATGATACCCCCTTTGCAAGCTGCATTGATTGCCAGTTTGCTTTCGAGTGCCGGTTATTTATATATATATTTCTCAAAAATGATTCACTCATTCCTTCACAGACTAACCGACCGACCGACCGACCGACTATATGACTCATCACAGTATCTCTAAAACCATTAACATTAGAAAGATGAAATTTGATACATACCTTGGTCTTGCCATCTAGGAGTTCACAAAGAAACTATTTTTCTGAATATTAATTTTTAACAGAGTTATTTAACATTTCTGAAAAAACACACTGCGCATGCGCTTACATGTTCAAGGAACCGACTGTGCATGCACTTACTTCACACAGTCAAGATGATTGGTGGTGGCCTGCCAAGGGATAACAGCCTGGCCACAAAACTTAAGCAGCTGCACGGGGCCTGCAGGCGCAAGGAGAACGACTTGCAAAAAATAACGTTAGTGCTGTGTAGGAGATACAATAACAACACTGATCAGCTGGCAGGCTTAGCGCTGCCTGCCAGCCAACTGATCTGACGTGTTAGCACCGAGGTAGTCACAAAATGTAAGCGGCCGCACGGGGTCTCCAGGCACAGGGAGAACGGCCTGCAAAACATGTTAGTGCTGTGGAGGAGAGGCAATAACAGCGCTGATCAGCTGGCAGGGCCAGGAAGCTGAGAGAAGCAAAGAAGGATTTTATTTTGTTTTGTTTTTTAATTTTATTTTATGTTTAAAAACAGTTCAAGTTTTACGCCAAGCATCACTGAAATTTTTGGAATACCTTTTTTTTAACATACAATGACCTTCTCTTCCAATGCAGTCCTCTCTCTCTCTTGTGGCCGTAGGATTCACCTTCAGAAAAGGCCCTGAGCATTTTTATTTAGTGGTAGGTGAAAGTGTCTCACCTCTCTCTCTAGTTAGACCAGCTCTGGCAGGAAGGAAGGAAGGAAGGAAGGAACAAGGAAGGAAGGAAGGAAGGAAGGAAGGAAGGAAGGACAGTAATAGCACTT
>JANHFO010000264.1:88374-100109 GCA_032468095.1 Pareas carinatus
TGTGTTTGACAATAACTGGTAAATAACTCTTTTAAAAATTGATATATTTTAGAAATTGGTTTTGTAGTTTGCTCCTAGATGCGAAGCAAAGGTATCTAGGAAGTGTCATTAGTGTAGCTCTAATGGTTTTTGAGATATAGTGATGAGTCAGACACCCAGTGAGTGAACAGTGAGTGAGTGAGTCGTTTTTGGCATTTATTACTATAGATTTAAGACAATCCTTAATAGCTGTTCTATAGCAAAAGTAACTTTAGACTCATGTGGAATTGTTTTCTTCTTAATCTGATCTATATTGGGCTAACTCCATGTGAGTCTTCTGTTAAGGTTAAAAAGGAGATATCAACACTTTAAATAAATGATACAATCCAGCTGTTAATATTTTGCCCAGAAAGAATCTTCCATTGTGATAACAACAAAAGCTGAAGCTGATCAACCCCCTTGTGATTGATCACATATCCCCAAAGAGATATGTGATTGCCTCACTTCCATGAAACAACCAACACTGAACTTGGAATAAGATATTTTATGAGGCCGTTCCTGTTCTGAATAGTCTTGCCTAGGCAATAACTGAAGAGCTGCAAAGTACATTTTTTACGGGCTTTGCGACCATCCTTTACTCTGAATCTTGCCAGGTAGCATGTTTATGAAGACAGGGGAAGCTTTGAATGGAATTCTCACAGTGGCCTCTCAATAATTGTTGAGATAATGAATCTGAATCCCCAGGCAAGTTAGGTGACTACCCAAAAAGTAGGTGTTGACAGCAACCTAAACTCAACGTGTGGGTCTAGAACAGATAATGGTGGTCCTCCTTTGCAATGTCTGCTGAGATGGGAGGAATCAAATGAACATAATTAAATTATTATCACCCTTCATTATTATAATCCAAGGGTCTCAAAACCTGTCAATTTTAAGACCTGTAAACTTCAACTTCCAGAATTCAACAACCAGCCATGAAGTCCACAAGCCTTAAGGTTGGTGAGTTTGGAGACCCCTGCTATTGTCATTGATGGCATTTGCCCATAGATCTAAATGAAGTACTTTTGAGTGATTTTTCCACTTCAACACAAAAAACTAGGAGTCCTATTAAGCCTAAAGGCTCTCATGCCTAAACACAGGACTAGAACTCACCATCTCCTGGTGATTGGCCCACAGACACCCAGCTGGCTTTCATGACTAAGGTGGGACTAGAACTCACCATCTCCTGGTTTCTAGCCTGATGCCTTAACCACTAGACCAAACTGGCTCCATGCTTCTGATATTATTCTGTATCTAAACACATACTGTTTTTTTAAGTAACATTTTCACTTGTAAGCATGATTAGATCACACTACTTTATTAGCATCGGTATCACAGTGTCCAGAACAAAATCCCTTATTTGTACTGCTGGGTGTCCACATTAGTTCCTATCCTGAGCCAAGTGAAAGAATGTTGCTGTAAGGGAGACCAGTAGTTAAAAAACAGGTCTTCTACCATTTGCTGATTTAAAGATACGTCATATCATAGAACAAGGGTCAGACATATCCTCCCTGATCGGTTTTCTGATTACAGTATTTGCTAATACCAAAGGTGCTTTTTCAAAAGGTAATTGGAATTTCTTTGTTTTTCCTTAAAGGCATTTCACTTCTCATCCAAAGAGCTTCTTCGGTTCTAACTGAATTGCATTCCCCACCATTCAGTCAGAACTGATGAAGATTCTTGAACGAGAAGCGAAATGTCTTCAAGGAAAGCGAATAAAATTCCAGTTGCCTTTTGAAAAAGCACCTTTGGGTCAACCCTGGCCTGAATGGCTGAGAATCTCCATAGTATTTGCTAAGGTTGAAAAGAGAAAGTTAAGTTCAAACACACCACAAACTATAAGTAGACTAAAGCTCTATTTTCCATTCCTCTTTTCACTCTCCGTCTATCTTCATTAGTCTGCTGGCACTTTGCTGGGATTAGTGAAGTAGTTTCCATGGTTTCTAATTTTCACTTTCTATCTTTCTTTGCTTAACTCATTAAATTGCTTTTTACTTCACTGCATTTTACAGGAGACCATATTTATTGTATTAGTTACACAATGGCTGGTTTAGTCAATGACAGGCTGTTTGCAATTTGAAAGGGTGTGTTTTAAGGACGGAGAGGAAATGTAAAATATATTGGCATTATCTAGCAGGTGTAGCATAACTGGGAAAGACAGTTGGTAGTGTTGATTCTGAAGTATACATCTCATCAGCATGTAGATAGGCTGCTTTCTATGGAAAAGAAAAGGAAATAAACTAATGCAAGAATCCTGAAATATTTACTTTAAATATTCAGCACACTTGGTGGCAATGCTGAAGAGCTCTTAGTTATATAATCTATATATATATGTGCGAAATACCATTCACTCACTGACTGACTCATCGCCAGATCTCTAGGCGAGTGCAAAAATCAAGGAGGGGGGAGACCAGAGAAGGACTCAACATAGCTGAGAGGCCTACTGAGGCCTCTTTGCTGTTTTTTGATTGTTTGAATAAAGATTCCGAAAAGACTTACGGTGTCCGGCTTTCCTTCCTCCACCGAACCTATCACTCTCCTTCTCTGCAAAAGGGGCAGGGGTGAGGGAGGCCTCAAAACAGCTGAGAGGCTTGCTGAGGCCTCTCATCTGCAAAAGTGGCATGGGCGGGGGAGGTCAGACAGGCCTCCAAAGTGCTTTTGGAGGGCTGTTCTTTCCGAGGCCTCTCCTCCTCCATGACGTGCATGCAGCTAATTATATCAAACCTGTAGCAGAGCACGAGTACCAACAGCTAGTGATACATAATGAGAAAAATAATAACTCATCAGGGAAACAATACTGGTAGACACAAAAATATATGAATATTGTAACGGTTGATTCAGTTGTGTCAACTGCATTTTCAAAATTAGCCATTGAATTTTTTTAATTGTCAATGTTTTTTGGTAGCGTAGTACCTCTACTCTTAAGTAAGCATTTAAAGTATATGCAGTTCAGACACCAAAAGTAACTATTAAAGAAGTTGATGGTGGCCATATGTTGGCCTATGCTTTAAAAGCTGGTTAATAACAAAATAACAGAATTGGAAGGGACCCTGGAAGTCATCTAGCTCAACCCCCTGTTCAAGCAGGAGATTCTCTACCATCCCAGACAGATGGTTGTTCAATCTCTTCTTAAAAATCTTCAGGAATGGAGCACCCCCAATTTACGATAGACGTTGTGGTAGGATGAAGGGGTCAACCTATTATCCAAAGCACCTGATGGTAGGACAAGTAATAGATGAAAACTTATCAAGGAGACATCCAACCTAGAAGTAAGGAGAAATTTCCTGACAGTGGGTGCTCCATCACTGGAAGTTTTCAAAAATAGACCGGATAGCCATTTGAAGACCTCCAAGGTCCCTCTCTGCCCTATAATTTGTCCCAAATTAAAACAGTAAGAACAGTACCACTGAGACAGAATAGAATCAGCAACAAAGTTAGCACGATTTATGCCGATGTACTTTTCTACTTTCTTATGGACTGGAGAAAAGTTATTTAACCCAGGTGTCTGAGTACGCCTGCAGAATATCACATTATAAGAATCATTGATCCAATGTGCCAGGGCAAGTCCTTTTTGTCTCTTTCACTAGGAAAGCAAAATAGATCAAGAAGCCGGTGGGGTAATGATGCCATTGACAGTATTCCAACAAATGTAGCAATCTTGGAATTGCCTCATCCATAAAACTTGGTAAATGTGCCATCACATTAAGTCATCCTCAATGAGTATTGTCAGATGAGCAGTGTGATCACCTCTGGTCTACAATGATATTAATGTAAGTCTTATTGGATAAAAGTAGACGATGCAGAAAAGCTAAGCACAACATCGTTGACGTGGAGTAATGCGAGGAGGACGGAGGAAGAGGAAGTTGGTCTAAACAGCAGGAGAAATATATCACCTGGTTGCAAATAGTCCACAGGAGGGGAAGAAGGAAGTGGAAAAATCAGAGGGGCAAATGAATACTTCATTTTGGAAGGAGAAAGAGGGGAACATTCTCGGCGCATTTTGCAACACACTTGGGGAAACAATTGTAGGGGTAAAGAAAATGCCCTTGAAATGGAGGAGAAAACATAAATTCAGGATTTTCAGATCTGGACTCTGAAAAAGGGGATCTGGAACTATTTTGAGCCTTGTGAACTACTAGAGTTTGCCTCCTGGGTGTCTTCTGGTTCTGAAGGAAACACTTCTGTGAGTGTAGCTCATTAAAATGGCTCTGTAAAGACCATACCTGCCTCATTCAGCTACATCAAAAGATGCGCTTATAACTTAGATGGGTGTTCAGCAGAGTTTGAATGACAATGATATCGCAGGGTCTCAGATGTGGCTCAGTGAAACAAAGACAGATTCCCAGGATTTGCCTTGATAAGTAAAACATGTTTATTCGGCTGAACAAAGATGGGCCCCTTATAAGAGACGGGAGCCCAGAACAGAAGTTGAAGTATGTATTTATACTTTTCTAGCCATTGCTGTAGCCACACCCAAGAAGCCAGCTGCAGAAACCTGCATGCAGCAGATAAGATAAAGAAGTACAGAAATAGCCGAGTGCATTGTCTGCCCACCCATTTGTACATTTGGGTGGTGTCTTAGGGACTTTCCAGGACCTCAAAAGCCTCCACAGATAATGGTGCCATCCTTGCATAACTATCCTCAAGGCTATCATCTCAAATGTTAGATTTCTGATCAACACAGTGAACATGAAGATGGGAAT
This sequence comes from Pareas carinatus, assembly GCA_032468095.1. NCBI lineage: Eukaryota > Metazoa > Chordata > Lepidosauria > Squamata > Pareidae > Pareas > Pareas carinatus. Next base: position 93,093 of record JANHFO010000264.1, read on the forward strand.
GCATGTTCCCATCTGAATCAGTTGAACGTGAGGCCACATTTGTCGGTTGCGTAGCTGTTCTGATTACCTGTTGCAGGGCTTTACATCTACAATGTTTTCTAATCCAGCTCTGTCTGTCTGACTGTCTGTCTGTTTGTCTCTCTCTCTCTCAATCTCTCTTTCTCAGTCTCTCTCAATCAAATCTCTTTTTCCCAATCACTCAATCTCTGACTCTTTCTTAATCTCTCCATCTCTCTCTTTCTCAATCTCTCAATTTCTCTCTCACTCTTTCCCAATCTCTCAATCTTTCAATTTCTCTCTCCCTCCCCATCTCTCTCTCTTTCTTAATCTATCCATCTCTCTTTTTCTCAATCACTCAAACTCTCACTCTTTCTTAATCTCTTTCTCCATCTCTCTCTCTCAATCTCTCAATTTCTCTCTCTTTCCCAATCCCTCAGTCTCTCAATTCCTCTCTCCGTCCCCATCTTTCTCTCTCTCTTAATCTCTCCATCTCTCTCTTTCTCCATCTCTCCATCTTTCTCTCTCTTTTAGTTTCTCTCTCTCTCTCTCTCAATCTCTCTTTCTCAATCTCTCTCAATCAAATCTTTTTTCCAGTCACTCAATCTCTGACTCTTTCTTAATCTCTCCATCTGTCTCTTTATCAATCACTCAATCTCCTTCTTAATCTCTCCATTTCTTTCTTCATCTCCCTCTCTCTCTTTCTCTCTCTTTTTCAATCTCTGTCTCTCTCACTCTCTCAGAACAAAACTGTTCAATATTACTAACTTGCCTCAGAACATCTACTGTGCATTCCTGCCAGTGTCTCTTCTTTTATAATCTCAGAAGTATCTTTGTTGTTGCTTCATTGTTGTGTGCTAAATTACATGCAATTATTCCAGTTTACACTGAAAAGAGTTATCAGAAGTTGAATAGAAACCATTAACATAACAATGGATGCATGAACCCTTTGCAGTAGGAAAGCTTAGACTCCCAGACACCTGTTTGCAGTTTTAAGAGATAAGCATATTGCATTCTTTGTTTAACAGATGAAGGATGTGTGAAGAGAGGTGAAGTCTTCTGATTCTTCTGTTGGGCTGAGTGATATCACAACAAACACTGAATACACCACTAGATGTTGTAGGGTCAGGGAAAAAGAGGAGGAGGATCAGCCCTTTGGAGTCTACAGACTACATAGAAGAACTAAAGCCCATCCCTATATGGATATGAAGCATGAGTCTATAAGGTTAGCCTGAGACAACAATCTCATTGGGTTTTTACTGTGCTTAATTAGCCTCAACTGAAGTTCCTTGGTTTTTTTCTTTGAAACAGTTTTGTTTCTCATTTAAGAAACTTCTTCTGAACTGAAGAAACTTCTTGAATGAGAAGTGAAACTTTTCGAAGGAAAAAAAAAAGCAAGTCCAGTGACCTTTTTGGAAAAGCACCATGAGAATCTCCATAAACATTCAAGATTCAAGATCACTCAAAAGCAAAGATTCTGAGTGAAACCCTGTTGGAACTGCTGACGAAATTGGCTGAAGAAATACTGTTATATTTTAAATACAATTCTTTGATGGAAGAAGATTCTTTCATTGCTTTCCTATAGAGACAAAGGTTGGATGCCACCATAAGTAACGTTCTCTCACCAATATGGTCCCTACCTCTTATAGCAACTAATATGTCAAGTTCTTGTCCTTCTCTCCAACAATATTTAGTTTTAACTCACTTAATCATCCAATATTGTTATAGTATTATCTCCCACTGAGCTGAATTTTGACCGAGAGCATGGAAGGGGCGGCATGAATCTAGATCCAAATCCAATATCAAAGTATTAATTAAAAGAGAAAGACTTTTCTTCTTATCAAAGAGAGGCTAAAACAGTTTACTTTCTTTCTTTTTTGTATTAATTTTTTTTAAGCAAGTTTCTGATAAGAAGCACAGATATATCCTGCACTGTAGTTAAATAAAGTTTTTCTAACTGTAAAAAAAATATATACCCATGATGGCAAATAATTTAGTTTTTTTTTAAAAAGCCTAAATATTTTATACTCATATGTCATATTTCCTGGGACTGAAATGCTACAAAGAAAATCCATTCTGTTCAGTTTTATGAAGGCATTTTACTCTATAATTATCTGAGTATTTATTTAGATTAAAATCCACTTATGCACTGACTCCCTGAAGTCATTCTACCACTCCGACGGATGACATATTTCATGTTAGCCCTTCATTTTTCCCAAACCTGCTCTTTTTAATCTGTCTCGAAATGAACAATAACGTTGTAATAATGCGATTGTCAAGCTTCCAGCCATGATAAAGAGACAGATGAGGAATCCAGCATAAAGCTTCTAAAATACTAATAATAGGTAATTTTGAATAATGCAGAATTACATCAAATGGTATGTAACTCTGTCCGGTAGGAATATCTGAGTGAAGCAACTTAATATCCATATAAGCTATATAGAATTAAGATATGCATGTGGTGATCTTTTCAGTATTGGATATTATACGAAATTAGCATCCCTGAAAGCAGCAACAGGTTACATTTAGTCCTTGACCTACGACCACAATTGAGCTCAAAACTTCTGTTGCTAAGGGGGGCATTGGTTAAGTGAGTTTTATCTCCATTTTATGACCTTTCTAGCCACAGTTACATAGTGAATCACTGCAATTGTTAAATTAGTAATAGGGCTAGTAAAAGAATCTGGCTTCCCCATTGACTTTGCATATCAGAAGCTCGCAAAAGGGGGGGGGACACTGCAACCGTCATAGATATGAATCAGTTGCCATCCTCATGACTATGAAGATGTGGAAAACGGCAATAAGTCACCCTTTTCAGTGCTGTTGTAACTTCGAACCATCCCTAAACAAACTGTTGTAAGTAGAGGACTTCCTGTAATGCTGGTGCTAGGCCTATACAATCAGTTTTGACTATCCAACTTCCTTTTGAGGACCAATAGAGATTTATTCTTTGTGGTAGGGATGGTACTTTGCTCTGACAGGCACAGTGAGGGCCATGGGGCCATAGATGGTAAGGGCTGGAAGGAACCTGAAACAATCCAATTCAGTGTTTCTCTGCCTTGACAGCTTTCAAATGTGTGGACTTCAACTCCCAGAATTCCCCAGCCAGCAACTAGGAAGTCTGGGAGTTGAAGTCCATTTGTTTGAAAGTTGCCAAAGTTGAAAAACACTGAATTGGATTATTCCAGGTTGCCTCCAGCTCTTACTTTCCAATTCAACCCCAACTCAGTGTAGGAATCTACTACAGGTAGTCTTCAACATACAATCGGGGCTGAAGCTTCCATCACTAAGCAATGCAGTTGTTAATTTAGTTTCCACTTTTTTTTACCTTTTTGCCCAGGTCATTAAGCAAATCACGCCACCATTAACGGAATCTGGCACCATCTATTCATTTCTCTGGCTGGGAAGGTCAGCGTGATTTTATTCAAACCACTCTGAAGAAAACAGGCACAAGTGTGAATCAGGAAAGTAGGAGCCTACACTGCGCTAGTGATCAGGATCTTGTCTTACCTGTGAATAACTGACCCACCATTTGCAATTTTTCTAGATTTGGATAACTACAAGGCATACGCATGTATATTTGCAACAAAGATTCATAAGAATTGGGCTGCAACTATAAGAGTTCAGCACCTCTCTATTGCTCATTAAAGCAGCCCGATATTTTTCTGGCAAAGAATTCTGAAGCATTTCTCAAGTGTGTATGGTTCCACTAGCACTGAGGATGTTACCTAGTTTGGATAATGAAATATCTGCAATAAAACCACAAAGGTCAGGGAGCACCAAAGACCCTACACAGTGACTTACTAGAAGTGCATTTCAAGCTTCAATTATCATATTTCAGACCCATCTATGTGAAGGCCTGACTCTCTAGAGAAGACTTTGAAGTTGGGAAGGACGGAAGGAAAGAGAAGAAGAGGACAATCAGCAGAAGGTAGATGGACTCAGTTACAATGGTGATGACCATACTGTTGGTAGAACTGAAGGACCACTTGAGAAACAGATCATCCTGGAGAAAATTTATCTAAGTGGTTGCTAAGAGTCAACAACAACTTGATGGCATCTAACCATCATATTCAGGAATGCTTTGATAACCATTGAAACCAGCTTGCTGTAGATATCCTACAAAGTATTACATAGACAAAAATTTAGCTTACTGAAAAACAGTATTTTAGGCTTAATATCTTTGATTAACCCTTGCAAATGAATTAACCTCTCTGCTGCAAGGCAAGGGAGCTCAAAAACAAATCAAAGCACGATTGGATTTTGTAGAAAAGGAAAAAAAAGGATTTGTTTTAACATTTGTTAGCTCTGCAAGACTTGAGAAGGTTTGATCCCTAAATTCTAAGGATCCGTGCCCAACCAAATTGCATACCAATGAATCCTGGAATGTTGTTGGGTTTTTTGGCCAGATTTTTTAATTAAAAAATTGGTTTCTTTATATTATATCACTAGCACCTGAATATATTTACCTACACAACAGTCCCACTGACAAAAACCATTGGTGAACCCTCTGTAAATATTCTTAAGATTGCCCATTATTTTCAATAAGCACAAATAAACTAAATCTTTTATGATAGCAGCCATTTTGCATTTCCTTGAATTCCAAAAATATCCTCAGCTCATCTTCGCTACCAAAGAAGTCTATTTTCCCCTTCCCCTGTAACAACTTATTTGTCAATTCTGTCTAGTTCTAGTAAATATCTGACAAGTTCAAAGCTGTCAAGTATTAAGGAGTTCCAGACTAAACTGAGATCTAACAACTTGCTGGGATGAGAATAGAGGTCTATTCCTCTTAAAATCACATCACATAAATAGGCATGATTTTCGTACAAACCGTACAAAATTGCTTTTCTTCTCTGTCATTAGGTTCCTCCTGAGATCTGCATGGCCCAGTCCTGCTGTATGTGCATTTTTTAGAAGAGTAGATAGTGAGGCATCTTTTAGTTGTATCTTTTATGTTTCTTGGTTTTATTGTAATTTTTTGTTGAATTGTTATGAACCATCCAGGTTTGATAAACCATTATTATATCATCATCGAAGGTTGTTTTACTAGCTATTCTGGTTTTATTGCCCCATTTTTAGGGTTCAAGAACTTACTTGCTTGATGTTTAATATCACTGCAGTGCATACTTCGTACTGTAATATTATTAACTGCTTCAGGTTTTGTTTGTGGAAGGAAAAGTAGAGTGTAAATGAAATGAGAAACAGTAAAGCCAACCAAGTTGCATAAGTCTGGCTTCTTCTTGAAATACAAAGTCAAATAACCAATAGCATAAACTCTGCTGTTCACCTGAGAGCTTCTTCTAGGTTTCAAGGAAAGCACGATGTGCCTTCAAGACCAGAAACACATTGTCACTTTGGTATCTACTTGTTGTCCATCAGTTGCTCCTTCACCAGCCAGTCATCAATACAATTTGCTGAGATTTAAGCCTCTTCTTGACAGTTTGTCCAAGGGATTTCTGTTCCTTTTTGTCCTCATAAAAAATATTTCAAGCAAACTCACATTTCCCAAAATACATTCATGGAAGAACAAAATGGTGGATGAAGATGGCCTCTGGTGTCCAGTGAAGGAGGAGACTGCCAGTCCTCCTCAGAAAGGCATTGTTTATCACCAGGAGGGAGAAAATATAGAAAGAAAAGCTTGCAGAGAGTCTGTGATTGCATTACACCGAACCCAGCTAAGTGAACCTTTGACGCAGGATAAATCTCTTAATAAAATTACTTCAGTCCAGCCCCTGACACACTATGCATATGTAATAAAACTCTTTAAAACGAATAGCTGATAAGGAAATGAAGCTTTTCGGTGAGCAAATAAACACACCGGCTCTCGCACACTCTAATATCAAATGGCAAAACATACTCCTAGTGATTATCAGAGTGTTAAAATAATAACCCTATGAAAGACATAAATCTGCCCTGAAGCAAATTACAGTCTCAGTTCTACTTATGTTGGAATCTTCCCCAAACACCTGATAAAGAAGTAAACCTGTTACAGGAATAAATTGGCCACACACCGAGGTTACCCTCAGATTTACACTGGACGGCAGCGATAAACCTCCTTTTTCATTAGTCCAATAGATCATAGGATTTACAGTATTTACAGATGTTTCAGTATTAAATTCAAGCCGGCGTCTCGAGGGCCGGTATGCATTTGGGGCCAAGCAGGGTCGATAAAGAGGCTGAATATTGCTTTGCGAAATATCGCTCAGGAAGCTTTGCCAGAATAACTGATTACAAGATGAGTTTCTCCTCAAAGGTTTGTTATCACCCGGTTGGTTGCTTCCGTGAGTCCTCCCAACGCTTGGATACCGAACGGCAGACATATGGATTTCTAGGCTTGCTTCGTGTGAGGAAACCTGGAGAGACGAACAGTTCAGTTACACAGGTACCCTTAGGCTTCCAGCAGTTCATTTAGTGACCAAATATTACAAAGGCACAGAAAAAGAGACTTATTTTTCACACTGATCACCCGTGCAATCATCCCCATGGTCACGTGATCAAAATTCGGGCGCTTGGCCACTGGTTCCTATTTATGACCGTTGAAGTGTCCCAGAATCCTGCGATCGATCCTCTTTTTGTGACTTTCGGACAAGCAAAAGTCAACAAGGAAGTCAGCTTCACTTAACAGCCATGTTGCTCATTTAACAACCGCAGTGATTCACTTGACAAATGTGGCAGGAAAGTTTGCAAAATGGGGCAAAGACCCCTTAACTTTCTCACTTAGCGACATAGATTTTGGGCTCAACGGTGGTCATAGGTTGAGGATTACCTGGATCAAGCTGGGTAGCGAGAACGTCACTCGAACTGAACCTTTAAAGGGGGTTACAAATAGAATGACAAGAGTTCCCACTTTGAAAGTTTCCTTGTTTGTTGTCTGGCCTGTCCAACTAATTGAACAGATTTTATTTCCCTTCAAGATTGACATCAGCTTGGACTCACAATGATGCTGTGATACTATCGACCTCAGAGGTCTCCAACCTTGGTCCCTTTAAGGCTTGTGGACTTCAACTCCCAGAATTC